>VDFB02340381.1:0-15724 GCA_007258455.2 Sequoia sempervirens
TGACATGGTCCTCCACAATGGACATATTTAGTAATTATTTAGGTTTAATTAAAGTAATGTGGATTAGATATTATAGAATGTGCATTCCTTCTCAACCCTCGATGGGATCTAATCTCAACCCTTAGATCTTAGGGTAACTCTAGGTGAACCCTAAATCATAAAGATGTTCATTTACACTTGTTTTCTTTCATTTTATCTTTCATTTGTTGCAAGTTGGGAAGGAGTGAAGGAAATCTAAAGAGAATGGAGAGAAGTTTCATGTATGCCCATTCTTCTCCACCCATCTCAATCTTTTTGAGAAAATGATTTATTTACTACCATTTAAAAGAAAAATGGATTTTATCCATATTTGTCTTGTTTTCTTTCCTCTGATTTCTAGTTTATTTATGTATTTTTATGTTGTTACCACACATTTTATTCTAGTATATGCAATAATCTATCCATATGTGTGTGCATATTTAAATATTAAAATAATATTCTTTGCTCATTTTTCTGTTGTTAGTTCTGTGTATATAACAAAGTATTCATTTTGTATACTTTGTTGTTTTTTGTAGAGATCTTTACTTTGTCATTTCTTTCTTTCTTTATATGTATCTTTTAAATGATAAAATAAAAAATAATTTTGTTTATACAGGGGCCTATGACTCCTCCCATTGGGAGGTCACAATCCTTGCATGGGAGGCCATCAATTCCCATGGGGTGTCGTAGATCCCTAATGGAGTTGGTCCCTTGCCTAGTAGAGGGGATTATTGCAGGGTTAGGCCCTAGTTGTGCCCCTCTATTGTGCAACATAATTTTATTTTTGTATATATTTTTTCTAAAATGGTTTCTTTATATTTTATTTTTATAATAAAGATAATTATATATAAACTAGATTTCCCCATAAATATTATACATGTCCATTTATTTATCATTTAAATAATATATTCATTGAAATTTTTTTATTTGTAATTACAGATTGGATAAACCCCTCTTTTTATAAAAAAAAACTCCTGTGATATATATTTAGTCAATTTAGATTATAATATCTATATTATATATAATGTATATATAATATATGTCATATACCATGAATATTTCCATCACATATAATATTTATATAATTTTTGGATCTACGTGCAATTATAGATATTATTATCTTTTAGGAGTTATAAATATATAAAATGAATAAACTTATTTATCTCTTAATCATGAATTTATAGTAATGTGTGTTTTATATGGTTGTGTATTACTTGAAACTAACATTTACCCAAAATACTATGGAACCTATAAAAAGGTACCTATAACAATTTTTATTTCTCCATATATCTCGATATATATGAATATATTTGTTTGCCTTTACAACATTAACAAGAGTGAAGTGATGAACCTTAGAGAAAGTATAGTTTATCTTTATTCTCCTCTTTCTTTGAATAACTTATATAGAAAAGAGCATATATATATATATATATGCTTACCTATTTCCTTCAATGCAATAAACATGTGAAAATATCCCATTAAATCTCAAGCAAGGACTTTTACACTCATGCAATGGTTACAAGAACCTCTTTTTTAGGCTATATTTCTACAAATATATCCTAATATTTCAAATAAAGAATTGAAGGCAGTCATTTCTTCATATTGCTTGCTTAGATCCATAATCTCATATACCTGCACATTACTAAAAACTTCTCCAATGACCATGAAATTGTTGGGATATGGTGTTGTACACCATTGCATAAAATGTTAAAATAATTATTAAGTTGCGATGCACCTAGGTGATGTGATTAATCACACTAGGTAATTATTTGGGGACCACTTTAAGTTGTATCATACATTGTATTAGTATTTAATGTGTGAGAGACATGAGATAATAATTTAATATTGGAGAATATTTAATAAAGTGAAAAATTAGTACCCAATATTAAATGAGGGGTCAGTGGTTTTGTATTCACATGGTTTTGTGGTACATGGTTTTATTTTACCACTTGGTTGTATTTGTGTGAGCTTGAGTCTATAAAAGAAAGCACATGTTTAGTGGTTAAGGTTGGTTGGGTGAGTGGGTTGTCATTATTGAGTCTTTCTAAGGAGTGCATATGTGAAGCATGGCATGGGATGTGTGGATTCATGCTTGGACACATGGAGGATGAATTGGAGAGACTTGATGCTTCAGAGGCATTCATTGTAACTCTTGTATTGCTTTATTACTGAATAATAGATGCAGTATGGATGCTTTTAGAGATTGGGTTTTTCCCTCTTGAGTTTTTTCCTAGGATATATCTTATGTTATCTTATGACTTGTCTATTTGAGTTATGCATTATGTTTACTTGTATGCATGTTATGTCTCATGAAGTTATGTAGGAAATGGATTAAGAATGTGGGAATGCATTATTTCGTAACAAGTGATATCAAAGTTTTCATGGTTGATGGGAAGTGTGAGATTCCATGTTTTTTGTTATAACCCTTGTTTGAGTAGATTTGTGCAAAGTTGAAGTTGTGACTATGTAGGAAATATCTTAGGCATTACAAGGTATGAAACACATGTTGCAGGTGTTATTATGCTGATTTGGGCTTTTGGTTTGTCAAGATTTGTTGGTTTTATTGCAGATCTGAGGCATGCAAAATTTTGATCAAAAAGGGTTTCTGGGATTGAGCTTTCATATGAGGGTTTTGTAGAGGAAATTTTATGGATTACCTCTTGATACAAAATAGACCTCACCATTGGATCCAAGATGGCTAAGAAACAAAAAATGACATAAAATTTTTCCTATTTTGGAAAAGTTGAAAAAAGAAAAAATAAATTTGCCCCCATAGCCTGATGTACAACCATATGGGTTTGTAGAGGTCAAAATAATAATAAAATAAAAAAATATATAGAACTATATTGACCTGTGAAAAATATTTTAAATCCTACAAATATTTGAAATAAATTAAAATTTATTGAAAATTAAAATCTGAGAAATTTTAAAAAATATATTAAAAAGTCACGTGGGGGGAGAGGGGTCCGCAAACCAACCCCCCCATTACCCTACCTTGATAGTACGACTTTTCCAAAATGATGACAGGTTGGTATGGGCTTGTCAGGCCCAACTTGCATTGTCGACTACCAACATTAGGCCCCCTTAGTCAGTAATGCAACAAAATATTTATAATTTAACTACCCAATATAAATAAAAACCACCCAAAGTTTTAAAATTTAAATTATATTCAATGTTTTTATTGGGTCCGCCATGGATTGTTTGAGTTAAAAACATTAAAAAAATTTAAACAAATTTAAACCTTTTTAAATCCACTGACCAAACTTTGAAAAATAAAAATTAAATCATATTTAATAAATATTTGGAGTCTACCACCCTTTAGTGGTGATGTCACCTGGTTGGGCCGCTAACACACCACTGCTATAGGTGGTTCCACCAAGGGGTTGTCCAACAACCACTAGCAAGTCATATTGGGTAAATTAGAGATGTTATTTTCAAACGGGCATAACTTTCACCTGAGATGTCAAATATTCAACTTCTTATACTCGTTGGAAAGGTGGTTTTGAGCACTATGTAGTGGTATAGGTTTGGTTCCATGGTTTTTTTGTTTTGATTAATTTTTGGAGCCTGGAATTTAGATGTTATCTTGTACATGATTTTGAGCATAACTTTTGCATACGTAATCGGATTTTTGATTTTGAATAGGTGTTGGAGAGCATGTACAATGTACTGCATAACAGATTAGGTAGATTATTAGTGTGTGGTGTAAGATAATTTTTGTACTTGTTTGATCACTTGTAGGAGCCTAAGATTTGGGGTGTGATTGCATGAGCATCCAGATGAGTCAAGAGGTGAAATCTTGAGGGAGTACATGTTTTTATATGGTATTTTATGATGATACAACTAATTATCAATTTGGTTCTTCCCAATACAAGTTTATGGGTTTTTTTCAAGGTTGGACTTTGATGGTGATAGGTACACATGTTATCTTCAGTTTTGAGGACATGGATTAACACGAGTGGAGACTTGGAGTCTCATATGGGTGATAGTTGAGTCCAGGTACAACATTGGATGTGATTATGGTGTCATGGATATGTAGGTACATTTGAGTATTGACACAACATGAGCATGTATGTGGTTATTTGGTGGTGATATGGTTTGGTGTTAGGATGTTGTTCTTATCTCCTTGATGATTTATTAGTTCCTTGAGTATGGTTAATCATTTGTGAACACATTTGGAAAATCAAATCTATGGTTGATTTGGCGTTTGAGTCTTGATGTTTACAAGATTATCTTCTTTGATATCTTGGTTTGTAGGTTACTAATGTGATGATTAGTTTGCATGATTCATTGTTTGGTATCTATGAGTTATACAGTTGTATGGATTGATCACCCATTTAGTTGCAATGGGATGACTCAGTGTGGATAGTCTATATCCATGAGATTGTTTTAGTGTTCATGCAAACATTTTTAGTTGGACTTGTTTGTGGTCATTTGTACATTTGTATGTTGCTTTGGGATGAAAGAGAAGATGGTTAGAGTACCTGATTAGTTGGTTGATGGGACTTGTAGCATTTGGTTTTATCATGATGTCATGATAGGTTGGTTACACTTTCAGTCAAAGCTTTTGTCATTGATGAATTGGTGGTGTAGGATTGGTTCCTCATGGTTTGATGGTGGTTGTATCTTCTTGGCTTGGAGATCTTGGTTCTACTTGATATGAATGGAATTTCAGTTGTGTGTGTGGACCTGGATGATCTTTATGGAGGAGATGGTTTTCATGATACCATGTTCAACTTAGTATCACGGTTTAGTGGGATTTGTTGGTAGTGACATGGATTCATCATTGGAGATGGTTATCTTCATGTGATTGGAGGTGTTGATTCTTGATTTAGAGTGTGATTGTTATTATTTCATGGTTTACTCTTGATACTAGTTTAGAGTTTTGGAATGGTACATGTTCTCTTGAGACTTGGATGTATGCATTATTGCATGTGATCTCATAGGAGGAGATGGTTAGATCATGATGTCATGATAGGTTCTTGATTCTACAGTTGGAACTTTGACATTGATCTTGTTGGTTCTCTTGGTATTTAGTACATTGGTCATTTCCCTGGGTGCTTCATGATAGTGTGGTGTTGCATTTGGATCTTGGCATGGATTGATCAATTGGAGGTGCTCATAGATACTTGGAGATGTGGGTGAGGTTGGAGTTCTCTTGTGATTAGAGACACTTGCTTGAGACAATTACTCTTTTGAGGTTTTAGCAAGAAGACTGAGGAGCCTTCACCTTGATATGGATATGAGTTCATGATGGACCTATAGAGGATTTTATTCTTGGAGTGAATAATGATGGCTTGGTTATCTGAGAGGAGAATTCTCATTCCCCACTCTTGGTCTACTCAATCATATAATAGACTCATTTGGGGATTTTTAAGCATGAGTTTATATTTCATGGATATGTATCTTGAGCTATGGATAGTTATTTTTGAAGGATTCATTTTGAGATATATTTGGCATGGTTATATCCTTATGCATTTGAGTTTATATTATCACTCACTGATGAGGATTTTAGGACATGGTTATTGGGTTGATTTCTTGATTTGGGAATGGTTACTTTGAGTTTGATCTTCTTGACTAGAGAGGCTTACCTCCATGTTGGTATTATACATTATTCATATGTTGTGTTTTATCTAAGTGATTGAACATTGTTTTAGGTGTTGCCGAGGCTTCTCATTTGGGGTTATTAAGAGATCATACTTGACACAACATTGCACTTTGAGGGGTTGGTAGAAGGACATGTTATGGTTTACAGGTTTTTTCTCTTCATTTTATGGTTCCTTCTTGGAGGTTCATGTTCTTATGACTTGGAAGGATTGTGATGACATGTTGTGAGAGATTATGTAGTTTGTGTTACATGTGTGGATCATTATGGTTGTCCTTGGTATTGTTGGTGTAATTAAATGTCTTGTACCTTGTCCTAGGTCATGATTACACCTTAGTTAAGTTTATTTAGGGACCACATAGGAGGTTGTTGGACATTTTCCACCTTTGGTGGACTTGACATGTCATTACCACATCACTTCCACCTTTTGTGGACACATCATGTGATTATCTCTCCACCTTTTGTGGGTGATCCATCTTTTGTGGACACATCATGTGATTATCTCTCCACTTTTTGTGGGTGATCCACCTTTTGTGGTGATTATCACACTATCTCTTTCCCACTTTAGGTGGAGTGATAACTTTTCATAGTTGTCTCATGTCATAAGATTACGACACTTGTCATAATCTTATGCCCTTCTATGTTCTCACCTTGGCTATATAACCAAGGGGTCTCCTATGTACTATTTGCTCATTACATTCTATTCTATTGATAGAATACAATTTATTCTTGTCATCTTGTTTCTATCTCTCTTATGCTTGTGCTTTCTATTAGGCCTCTAGATCTTGGGTGGCTACCTTCATAGCCAATTCTTACATGGTATCAGAGCTTTTGGAGTGCCTTTAGTTAGTCATTTGGAGAGATTCTTGGAGGGTTCCACTTTTGGCCTTGTGTTGTAGGTGCTTTTTGGGAAGGCTTGTTGCATCAGTCTGAGCTCACCATTCGTCCAGTGTCTAAGATAGTGGATTTTCCTTTTGTTTTCATCTCAGATTTGGACATGAAGGCCAATCTACAAAGGGTTGAAGATTGGAGGTGGTTGCGGATCTAGAGACTAGCTATCACTTTAAAGGCATTTTTAGCCAAGGACATCACCATTATGTTAGGAGACCAAAACCTAAGATTGACGCGATTAGGTCCAAATCCCGAGACAGGATTGTCGAATCAAGGCAAAAAATTTGCGAGGAAGTCTGACTGAGCCATATTGTGTTAGGTCTGATTTTTTCAAAAAAGATATTTAATATTTTAAGTTTTTTTTTTAAATCATCATTCAAAAAATTTGTATTTTCTTTGGGAGTTTTTAAAAATTATTATAAAAGTTTTAAATAAACAAAAAAATGAATGCGATCTAGGAGGGTACGATCCCAGCCCGAGCTGTACCTTGATTTACCATGGTAGAATGCAGAAGCACGTACGATAAGCCGGGAGGCCAGCCATTGAACCCTTGACCCTCTTCTGCGGGGTAAACCAAAAAAAAAATGGTGGCTGAGTTTTAGACTTGGCCGGTAATATTAAAAAAAAGCGAAGCGAACTCATTCAGCGACTACTAAGAATATTCCATTGGGAATATTCCGTAACGGAGATTCTATCGGCATACAGAATATTCCGGGTTCGAAAGAATATTCTGGCAAATAACGAATGGAAAATTGATAGTGATTGCGATGTTCATACGGCCGTCAAATTTAAGTCATCTTTGTTGTGCATCTTTGATGGGCATCACGGTAGATCAAATTTAATGGTTTAGTTTGTTGGCCCCGTCAGAAATAGCTGCTTTGTCAACATCTTTTTGAAAATTTAGACCCCCTCACAGTTGAGCTTTTTTATTTTGCAGTTCAACTTCAAAGGCTTATATCTCGGTCGTTTTGAGGCCTTTTTTGGTGCAATGTTTTTTTATTTGGGCTAATTTTTCGTGTACATCATAGTGGTGAAGTTATTTTTTTATTTTGGTGCACGTATTTTCCAGAAAATTGGATTTCTCACAGGTGTTACTCAATTGCCACCATTTTTGCAATTTCCAGGGCTCCATTCAGGCTCATACGAACTCCTTTTCAGGTGCCATTTTTTTTTAAAGTACATAATTTTTTCTGAACTTCATAGTGGTGCTATCAGTTTGTAGTAATTGTGATCAGAAATTATACTTTTAGCACTTGGTCATTCTTGGCCTATTTTGGCATTTGTAAAGATAAGATCTCAGTTTGGTCTTTTGTATCAGTCATTTGAGTCTGTTGTAGCCTATTTAAGGCTATTTTAAAACATTGAAAATCAGAAGCCCACTTTTCTTGGCTTGCAAGTGGCCATTGTACATGCACTAATTATAAAGTGCCAAATCATCTTTTTGGGGGGGGTTTCTTTGATTGAGTGAATTTGGGGGGGTTTCTTGAGTGATTGTGCCTCTCTCTCTATCTTGTTCTCTTTCATTTTTCTGCTATGGGTTCTCCTAAGTTTCCCTTGTTAACTCCACAAAACTATGCTTCTTAGAAAATTGATGCTTGGAGTAAGTTAATGGAAAAAGGATTAACTCATTATATTGATGGAACTGTTGTTGCACCATCTGATCCTCAAGCTAATCATGTTGCTCATTTGGATTGGCTCACTAAAAATACTATGGCTCTTGGAACATTAAGGAAATATGTATCAAAAGACCTAATCTTTCAAATTGATAAGTGTAAAACAATTAAAGAAGCTTGGGAAAAGTTTGGTCAATTGTATGGCCAAGTTGATGAGATTAAAGGTTATCAGCTTGACAATGATCTCACAATGTTAGATCCCAAGAATTTTTATACAATCCAAGACTATGTCACTAAGGCAAATGAGCTAAGAGCACAACTTAAGGATTGTGGCATTGATAAGAAGGATGCAAAGTTGGTCTACAATTTGTTGGGAAAGCTTCCATCAGAATATGCAGCATTTGTTTCTAGCTTCCAAACCCATCGCTTGACAATTGGTAGTTCTTTCACTATGCCTACATTTGATGCTTTTACAGAAATGTTGATGTTAGAGCAAGCAAAGTTGATAAGCATGGGGATTCTCAAGTCTTCAACTTCAACAGAATTGATGGTCAATCATGGAAACAACAAGCAAGGAAAATGGAAGGACCAAAAGCAATCTTCACCAAAGCCACAAGGAGAGAACAAACAATCCACTTCTCCACAACAAAGCTCAAATTCATCTTCTTCCAAGAAGTACAACAATTCAAGCAAGAGGGGGCAACCAACATGTGCATATTGCAAAAAATTTGGTCACGATGAACATCGTTGTCATGTTAAGCAAATTGATGAGTTGAAACACATCCTTAAGAAGAACATCAACTTGCTAGCTGCATATCAAGAGGACTCATCCCCTTCCACTTCTTCTAAGGGAAAAGGAACAACTCTCATGGAAACAACATCAAGCTCTTCTCCTTCTTCTACATCATCTCAATATGAGAAATATAAGGGGCAAGCATTTCTTGCAGTTGCAGATTCCAATACAGATCAGTGGATCCTTGATTTAGGAGCTTCGCATCATATGACTTCGTCCAAGGATATGTACTCTTCATTTGATTCTTGTTCATCACCACCCATTTTGATGGCCAACAACACTTCTTTGGTAGTTTGTGGGAAGGGTTCTATTGACATTGAAGGTGGAGCATTTAATGATGTTCTATGTGTTCCTACTTTGTCAAGGAACATCCTTTCCATCTATCAGATTACACATAGTGGTATAGGAAAGAGTGTAGAGTTCACACCAGATTCTGTCATTGTTCGGGATTTGCATAGCAAGGCTCTTGTTGCAGTTGGGGAGGTTGATGATCATTCTCGGTTCTACACCTTCTCATATTTTGCTCCTATTGATGATTCAGTTCACCCTAGTGTGGACACACTTGAGGAGATTGAGTATGGTTACTTGAATCTTGGAGTGCTTTCTACTCCTGAGGTTCTTGAGCCTATTGTTGATACTCCATCTTCTACATTGACTGATGTACCTGATGATACTTGTGTTATGATAGTTTCAGTGCCTTGTTATTCAGTGCAATAGTGTATACCTTGTCTTCCAGCAACAGCTTCATGGGATGACTACTTGACAAACATTGGCGGTTTGTTTGTGGAGTCCTCCATTGCAGACTTGGGAGACACATTTGACTATCTACATCTTCTCTTTGATGAAGGTGATTCTTCTTCAGTTGTTGTGAGGGAACACTCTGACCCTCCTCTACATGATCAATCTTTCGAGGTTGATGTGATTGTGGATGCATCTGTACAACACTTGGAGGAGGCCACTTTCTCTTTTGAGGAGACATCGTCTTTGGACTATGTTCTACCTTCATCCTTGCTAGATCTTGAGTTATCTTTTTCAGCAGATGAGAGTGTTGTTGCAAAGGGGTTCTCACATGTTCTAGGTAGTGACTACATTGCAGCTTCACATAGTTTGGGGAAGGCATCTTTCAACATCAACACAGGGAACTTTGAGCAGATTTCAAAGACTTCTTATATTTTGAGGGTTCTTCCTTCTTCACTTGTGGATTGGCGAGACTTCATTCATACACCTTTGGTATTGTTTCTTCCTAAGGGGAGGAACGTTGTTCGACGGTTTTGAAGCAACTTCTTCATTCCTTCTCGAGCATCTTCCATGGGTGATCATTGTACATTGAGGGGGGGCTACCTTGTCTCTTTTCTTCTCTTGTATGGGGGGGACCTTTTCCTCACATGGGGTTTTATCCTTCTCATGCCATATGCATAGGCTTTTGTATCACATCTCTCTTTGGGGGGTAGTTTTTTCCCACTGGGTTTTTCTACCTTTCCTTGCTTGTGAGAGATTTCATTGCATTTGTACATGGGTACCTAACATGGCTCAGTTGTTGGGACCCATCTTGAATTATTTGCATTTGTGTACATTCTCCCTAAGTTGCACTTAAGGGGGAGTGTTGGTGTGATTAAATGTCTTGTACCTTGTCCTAGGTCATGATTACACCTTAGTTAAGTTTACTTAGGGACCACATAGGAGGTTGTTGGAGATTTTCCACCTTTGGTGGACTTGACATGTCATTACCACATCACTTCCACCTTTTGTGGACACATCATGTGATTATCTCTCCACCTTTGTGGGTGGTCACCTTTGTGGTGATTATCACATTATCTCTTTCCCACTTTAGGTGGAGTGATAACTTTTCATAGTTGTCTCATGTCATAAGATTACGACACTTGTCATAATCTTATGCCCTTCTATGTTCTCACCTTGGCTATATAACCAAGGGGTCTCCTATGTACTATTTTCTCATTACATTCTATTCTATTGATAGAATACAGTTTATTCTTGTCATCTTGTTTCTATCTCTCTTATGCTTGTGCTTTCTATTAGGCCTCTAGATCTTGGGTGGCTACCTTCATAGCCAATTCTTACAGGTACTTCATGTTTTTTTCATTTATCACGCCTTGGTATAGTGTTTATTGATAGACTATATACTTTGGAATTATCCATGTAGTGGGAGTTTTTGGGTATGTCTATTCTTCATTGACAACTATGATACAAAGAGCTTGTGATTGTAGTTTATGGGTTGCATATGTTCTTGGCATGAGTTTATTGATGATGTTGATACCTAAGAGGTATGGATGGTTGGATGTATTAGCTTGTGTTTTGGATGTTATTTTTAATCATGTGGGTTTTTCACGTATGAAAACTTGTTTGGAGCCTAAACTGTAGATTCTTGGGTAGGGATTTATAGACTAATCTTGCACTCTTAGGATGTTTCACCTAAAAGGAGAGATAAACCCCACTCAAAAGTCTAGGCGGTTCACTCAAATTAAGACATGTATAATGTTATTAAGACTAAATGAGATGATATAAATGCAACTAAACAATGCAATTGACTAATTATGAATGCAAAACCTAGGAAATATGCAATGTTTGAAAACACATTGTGATATGCAAAAAGACCTAGAAAATGACTTAGAAATGCAAGTAAAATAAAACAAAAAGCTGTAAAACTGAATGTGTGCACCTAAGAACTTGTTGGAGATTGGAAATGACTTTGAAATTCTTAAGATGTTGATTTTTAGGCCTGGTGGGGCTCATTCACCATTTTGGAAAAATCAGTCCCAGTTCTGGAAAACTGTATTGAGGCCCGTTTTAGCCAAATGGGTATCCAAATCTATAAAAATATTCAAGAAACAAGTACAGTGGTATTCATTCACCACTCTAGGTGAATTATTCCACTTTGGATTTTTCTAAAAACTCAAAAATTGAATCTAGAGCTCTCGGTCTTCTCAATTTGTACCTCTAGGTGTCTAGATCTGAAACCTTGATTTTTAGCACTATTGGTGACTTTTATTTAGGTTTTGACCTTGCAAAAGTGGAGATAACTTCACAATTTTATAACACAATATTCAATTATTTCCATGTCTTCAAAGTACCTAGATCTGTAGACACACAAAGGAAAATATATAAAATGTTGATTGTTAGGGCATGGGGGTTTGCCTTGGTCAAACCACTTTTTAGGTAATTAAACCAAATGAAGAAAAGAATGTAATGAAGCATGAAACAATAGAGTTATTACCTTTCCGTGATGATTGATCTTGATTGTCTACAACAAAACATGAATAATCTACCCTTGAATTCCTTAGGAAGCTAACTTGATGACTTGCAATGATGAAACTCTAGCTTGCTTGACTTGATAGAGAATATAGATGATGAATGAATGATGTGAATGAGATAGGGGTTGAAATGGATGGAAAAACACTTATTTATACACACTTGTTCCTTAGTAACCCAATGATACCTCATCAAAGGCCGACATAAGGTAATTTTGAATAAAAACTCAAAATAAAATTTGAAATATTTTGAACTTAAAGCCAAGAGGGACTCATTCACCACCCATGGAAAATGGGTCCCACCTTGGACTTGAAAGTGGGTGTTAGGAATTAAGTCACATTTAATGTTATTTGTCAGTTTTAAATTCAAAGTTACACTTAATTAAGCCTTATAAGGGCATAAAGGGGTCAAATAAAGTATAAGAAAGGTGTAGATAGTGAAATCAAGCCTAGAAAAGCATGAAATATTGTTACAATTATTTACAAAACTTTAAAATAGAACTTGATAAGGAATAAAAAGGAAATATTTAGATGAATTATAATGAGAAGAGTCTAGAAAAGTGTAGAAATGTGTCACAACACCTTAACAAGACATCATTAGATGCATTTTATTTAGTTTGCAAAGATCCAATACCTAGTGTGGATGAATAAAATGCCTCACAACACTTGAATAAAGGCCTCATTAAGTACAATTTATCATGAATTATTCCCATGTCAACCAAGAGGTCCTTTTTTCTATGGTATAGATCCTTTTTTATCACTTGTATTTGATGCTTGTGCTCGTGTATTGGTGCATCTTCACCTTGGCATGTTCCTTTTCTTCCATAGGTTGCACATTGGAGGATGAGAGGATTTATTCATTGAGATGGTGGCCACTTTGTTCTTATTGCAAGTATCTTGATGGAGCATGAGAACATGCTAGAGATTCATGCGATTTCATATATGGCTATGATGCATTTCATTGATTGGTCCCTTATGCAATGTATACAATAAGTGGGAGAATGTTGAGATATGGTGTTTTACACCATTGGATAAAATGCTATATTATAACATGTAATTAAATAACTATCCATTTGTGATGCACCTAGGTGGTGCGATTAATCACACTAGGTAATTATTTGGGGACCACTTTATGTTCTATTGTAATATTGTATTAATATTTAATGTGGGAGAGACATGAGATAATAATTTAATATCAGAGAATATTTAATAAAGTGAAAACTTAGTACCTAATATTAAATGAGGGGTCAATGGTTTTGTATTCACATGGTTTTGCGATACATGGTTTATCTTACCACTTGTTTGAATTTGTGTGATCTTGAGTCTATAAAACAAAGCACATGTTTAGTGGTTAAGGTTGGCTAGGTGAGTGGGATGTCACTATTGAGTCTTTCTAAGGAGTAGTATGTGAAGCATGGCATGGGATGTGTGGATTCATGCGTGGGAACATGGAGGATGCATTGGAGAGACTTGATGCTTCACAAGTATGTTGGTATGTGGCGATTGATCATGAAAATACAGTACAGTCATAACACATCAAGCACTACTAGAATTTGGAAAATATATGACTAGGTGACTAAAACTTTTGGTCAAAAAAACTAAAAATGATTAAATTCTACTAATTTTTTTCCAACTCAGCTATAAATGAGTAAATAAATGACTAATTTGGTTGTTGACTAAAAGATTATTTAGTCATAGAAATGAAAATGACTAAATAGTTAGTCACCAAATACAAATTAGACAAAAAATTTAAAATACATTTCAACCAATTATTGGTGTGATGTATTGTGCACGCTGATGTATTGGTGTTTATTCATGTTCATTGTAGAAATATTTCTCACTTCATTAGTTAGTTTCAGGTTAGCCTGGCACTGAGGAATTTTGATTAGTTATAATAGCTACTTGCATGGGCGATAGGGATTCAGAGAGTACCTGGAGATTTCTGAAAAGGAGGGAAAGGGAAAGTAATTCAGAGTTTGTTGCAATGAATTTGAAGTCGATGAGGTCCTCTGTAGCAAATTCGTATATGGGGATTCCCTTTGTAGCGAATTCAGAGGTAATTCAAAACCCTCATTACATTAAACACAAAATCTATAGCTTTTTGATTGGAAACTTACAATAGTTACAATCTACTACTCTTAATACTACTACTCTTAATAATGTTCTTTTACAATCTTTCCATTGTTCTGCTTCATAATGTGTTCGAGCTAAATATAATAAAATTTGGGTTTCAGTGCCAAAATAGAATTTCCTCAAACAATTTTGATACATTTTCACTACAAGCAAAAACTATCCTTGTGCAAAGTAAACATGTGCTAGATTTACCCAGACATTAGGCATCTGAACAAAGATGTTTCCTATTGTAGCTTCTTGTACCTATGTAAAAATTTCCTTTGCAATATCAAATTGACCCCTTTTAGCTAGCACAATGGTTGCCTCATTTGCAGGATAAACATTTCCTAGTCTCTATGCCAACACGTTACAATATAGTTTTCTAGCCTTCTCAAGATGTTGTGCCTCCACATTTGGATCCCTCCTCTCATTCCGAAAAGATGTAAAATAATTCCAATTTCCAAGTGAAATGTCAACATAAGAATTCTTTGCATCTAATTCACTTTGTGTAGCTTTAATTGTTTCTTTTGATTTAAGCCAGTCATTTGTTTTCAGTTCCATTTTTCCAACCATATATAAAGCATTTGATGAGTTTTAATCCACCTTAAGTACATACCCAATAAATTCTAGGCTTAGTTGGATCACATTTTGGGCCTAAGCCATTGTTTCAAGAAGTAGATATGCAAGCACATAATCAATAAACTTGAACAATATTAGCCTGTGTAAAAGATTTACTTTTTTAGTATCATGTAGTTGTTCAAACAATCTAGCAAGATTAAATAGTGTTGTGACTTTATCCCATGGTAACTCAAGTGAAACACCACCTTCTTCTAGTTGATGGAAGAATTTCATATCCTTAAAGAGAATAGGAAAAATTGCAGAATTGGCATTGGGGCTTTTATTTATGAATTCAACCCAAATTCCATTTCCTAATGCCTCCATAAAAGTTTTTTGAGCCAACTCTAGTTCATCACGCTCAAAATGAAAAAACACCAATGTTGTTTAACAATTGAATGGCTACTTCTTCTCTGCTCTTGTTCAGAAGAGACTTTGCTGTCTTAAGAGAATCTAAGGTTGCACTGGGGTCTAGCAATATTAATAACTCACCCATCTTGATAAATGCATGGGCATCATGTGGATCCATGTGAGTTTACTTTCTTAATTTCCAAATCCTTCTTTGCCTGCCCTTGTTGAGCATATATATTGCCTACATCTTTTAAGCTTTCATAGTTCTCAGGGTGGACCTCTAGAACCTTTTCAAAATTTGAGAGAAAAATCTTAAGATCTCCCAAATTCAATTGAACCTATCCACAAAATATTGTGGCCTTTGGCTTTCCTTGACTAGTGTCATGTAGTATTGGCTAGTGGTTTCATAATCACCTTTACTATGATAAGATCGTGCAAGATTATAATATGAATGAGATTT
>VDFB02340382.1:0-90580 GCA_007258455.2 Sequoia sempervirens
CAATGACTGAGGAATATCAATCTATTCTTAAGAATGATGTATGGGATATAGTGCCTAGACCAAAAGAGAAATATGTTGTCTCTTCCAAATGGCTCTTCAAAATCAAGCATGCTGCTGATGGCAGTATAGAAAAATATAAAGCACGTTTTGTGGCAAGAGGTTTTTCTCAAAAGGAAGGTATTGACTACGAAGAAACGTTTGCACCTATTGCCCGTTACACATCAGTGAGAGCAGTGTTAGCCATTGCAACAGCTAAAGGTTGGAAGATCCATCAAATGGATGTGAAAACTGCCTTCCTGAATGGAACTATTGAAGAGGAAGTCTATTTAGAACAGCCCGAAGGCTTTGTGATATATAATTCTGACTCACATGTATGCAAATTAAAGAAAGCCCTCTATGGACTTAAACAGGCTCCTAGGGTTTGGTATGAAAGAATTGACAGCTATCTCTTGGGATTAGGATTTTCAAAGAATGATGCTGACTCCAACCTCTACTTCAAGATAATCAATGGAGATATGCTGATAATTATTTTATATGTTGATGACCTATTGATAAGAGGAGAAGATCATCTCATTGCTCAAGGGAAGCAGGATCTAATTGCTGAATTTGACATGAAAGACTTGGGCATTTTACACTACTTTCTAGGTTTAGAAGTATGGCAGAAATCTGAGGGCATCATTCTAAACCAAGGAAAGTATACTATTGATATCCTGAAGAAATTTGGAATGCTAGATTGTAGACCGATGTCTACACCTATGGAAACCAACCTTCACAAGTTGAAAGAAGCAGTAGCAGAATCCAAGTGTGCAGATCCAACCCTTTACAGACAGATGATTGGATCCTTGATGTATCTGGTTAACACCAGACCTGATATCTGTTATGCAGTGAATGTTCTCAGTCAGTTCATGTGTGAACCAAAGGAAATTCACTTAATGGCAGTGAAACATATTTTTAGATATCTTCAAGGCACTATTGGATATGGTCTTCTCTACAAGAAAGGTCATCTAGATCTACATGGGTACTCTGATTCAGATTGGGCTAGAAGTGTAACCGATCGAAAAAGCACATCAGGATGTTGCTTCAGTTTAGGATCAGCTATGATCTCCTGGATTTGCAGAAAACAATCTTCAGTTGCACAGAGCTCAACAGAAGCAGAATACATTGCAGCCTCAATGGGAGCAAGAGAAGCAGTATGGCTTCGTAAGTTGATTGTGGGACTCTTTGGTGAACCCTTAAATCCTACAATCATTCATTGTGACAATCAGAGTTGCATCAAACTCTCTGTAAATCCTGTGTTCCATGATAGATCTAAGCACATTGAGATCCCCTATCATTATGTTAGAGACATGGTGGAAAGGAAAGTGATCCAGCTGGAGTATGTTAGTACAAATGATCAAACTGCAGACATTCTCACCAAACCTCTCTCCCGCATCAAGGTAGAGCACTTCAGGAAGAAACTCGGTATGGTTGAAATGTAATTTGATTTATGTTGAAATCCAAAATTGTTATATGAGTTGTACTAATATATATAAAGATGTTTTATGTGTAAACTCTTTTTGTCATGTGTGTGACTCCATGACTTTATGGGCCTACCCCTGTGTACATCATTGAAAGGTGACGATCTTTCTAATGATAAACACTTGTATGTGACATTGTAAGGTGACGACTTTGCAATGTTTAACTATCATGATAGATATCATGTGACTTGATATCTGTGAACATGTCATGATAGTATCTCTTGGACACTTTGATGGATGTCATGTGACTTGATGTCTTTTGAAGATCATTGTGATTCCTAAGAGATAATCATGGTGGATATTTTATCCATGGAAATGCCATGAATTATTATGGTAGACATCATGTGACTTGATGTCTGTGTACACACCATAATAAAGATGTGTTATGAAGAATGTCATGTGACTTGACATTATTGAGAAAACATATCATATCTTTGATATCACATGTGAAGGTGATATCTCTACTCATTTGATTTGATTTATCTTCCCATGCTAAGAGGGAGTGTTGATGATAGCATCGGTCAGATAGGAATGACGATTGCTGGATCGTCATTCTTACTGATCAATATTATCATTGGTATTTAATTATCTTTCAGAATTATTATAGAACGAATTCTGTGAGCCTTCATAAATTCGAATCTAGACTTTGGTATATTCTGAATCATATTTAATCCTATCTTGTTGCATTCGCCATCATTCAGATTAGTTATGTTTTGTTAAGGATTAATTCAGATAACATTCGAAGTGTTTCTTGAGACGCGATTCTAAGAAACACGTCCCATGAATGGACGTGTCCCCACTTGTGGAGACACGTCCTTCCATAGGACGTGTCTCTTAGAAGAGAGTTTCCTTATCATATTTATGATGGTACATTTGTGATTTGCAAACATCGAAATCAATTAATGTTCTGCAATCAGCACATTTGTATTAAAAGGAAGAATTCTGGAAATCGTTTTCTGAACTTGAAAATTCTGTGTAGTTTGCCTCCTCTCAGTTCTATAAGTTTGCCTTAGGTTCCTTAGCCTGATAGGATTTGATTACATTTACAGGTAGCTTATCAATTTGAAGAAGCAAAGTATAAACCATAGTTTGCAAACCCTGCGAGTTCTAGCCAAACTTGTGAGAATTTGTAAGTTTTTCTATGTGGCAAGTAACTCATGAGAAACTTGCATGCCAAGTCCTGCAGAGAAACTTACAAGCTTCTCAACAAGACTCACAAGTTTTCTCTGCACGCTTGGCCACAGAAAAGAGTTTGCAAATCCTTGATAAAAGCCCTAGTGTTTTGTGTTTTATTGTCATTTTTGTCTGCATCCTTCAGGATCTCAACAACATGAATTAATTGTCAAGTGATTGAAAGGATTTATCGACAATTGGAAAAGAAAAAGATTAAAATTATGAAAAATGGCATGCACCATGAAGGTCCCTATGACCTCAACGGCCTTAAATTGGGCATAGTGGCAGGTGTTCCAACCCTCAACACCTCACTGTATTGCAACAGGGGGAATGTGTGAGGGTTGCTGTCCCAGACCCTCACTCAGGTTTAAATAAGCATAACACAAAAATTGTTTTGGGCTGTACCAAAAGGAAAAGCTGAGTTTTTCCCTCTATTTGGATTGAGACAAAATCATATTTTTCTCCCTTATCTTATGAGTTTTCTGCAGTTTTAAATCTTCCAGCAAAATCTTGAATAATTGAATTCCGTTTATACTTTTGGTTTGCCAAGTCAATCCCGATTTGCAGTAACGCTACTACCATTAGAATAGACTTATGTGTTCTCTAAATTCATGTTTTATGCATCTCATGCATTATTGATGTTTATTTTTGTGTATTTATGTAATTTTTTATTTGTCAAGTCCCTAGTCTGAGTCAAAATTTTGGGCTGCAAGTTTTTGTCAAGCCTGAGTTTTCAAATTATGGTGGCCCTGATGAAGGCCTAAAGCAGCTTTGTATATTATTTATCTGCTAATCTTCCATGGGATTATGTAAAACAATTCTTTAAAGGGTTAGAGTTCCAAGACCAAAATTTCCATATATTGTACCAATTTCCCCATTATATACATCTTTACCCACGCAATCCACCTGTAGACAACAGAAATGGATCCAAACACTGAGTTTCCAGAGGCAGAAGCCTAAAAATTTAAATATGGTGTTGGTAAGTGACCCAGAGGTGGAAATGAAAATATGTAGGGAAGAAACAGAAGAGGATCACCACACAGAGAGGTACTGAAGGGGGCTAACCTATTATTACTACCACTGAGGAAGACCTGCTTGAAGAATCTAATAAATGTAGAAGGCAGAAAGTGCAATCATGATCTGTTTTCAGATCTATGAGCGAATATGTGAAAGAATCCTTTGATGAGCAGGCAAAGGAGAATAATCTTTTGAAAAGACAACTAAAAGAGGTGCAAGTCAGCTACAAGAGGCCCAGCAAGCAATGGTATTCCCAGAATCCCTCACTATGAATGTAGAAAAGGGATTGTAGCACATGTACCCTACACTAGTAATCTTAAATGGGGTGTTTGAGAAAATCCCCAAGTGAAAGATCAACTCCGGTTGTCTTTTCAAACTGCTTTACAGCTAGACAGGAAAAAAATGGACTTGATTGCTCAAGTCAAGGTTTCCGCCAAAATGAAACTCCAAGCACTTTCAAATGTACATATTGAAGTAGTCAATGTGAGTAAAGATATTAGATTTCCAGTCCATTGTAAATGAACTTGTATGTTTCGAGTAAAAATTGTGTAAGATATTTTGAATCAATGTTTCCGATCAAATTTCATAATCCATCATCAAGATGAGGCAAGCATTTCGGATCAAATTCCATGATACATCATCAGGATTAATGGATAGCATATATTTGCCTCATCCTGATTATGGATCATGAAGTTTGATACAATATATTGATTACAGTTTTTATCAAAAGCATATTAGTTCAGTCAATGTGACTGCTGAAGGAATAATGACTGAGGTAGAGCAAATATAAACAGCGATGGACAAGGACATCAAATCTCTAGAAAAGTACATGGAGAAAGTCAACACTCTGGTCATTGAGGCCAGGTTTACTCAAGTTACCAAAAGCATACTAATTCAGTCAATGCGGCTACTAAAGGAATAATGACTAATTCAAAAAATCTTACACAGTTTTTATGGAAAGCATACTAATTCAGTCAATGTGACTACTAAAGGAATAATGACTAAGAAAGCAAAATGCAAACAGCAATGAACAAGAATATCAAATCTCTAGGAAAGCACACAAAGAAAGTCAACCTCTGGTCATTAAGGCCAGGTCTACTCAAGTTACCAAAAGCATACTAATTCAGTCCATGTGACTACTAAAGGAATAGTGAATAGTTCAAAAAATCTTACACAGTTTTTACAACAAGCATACTAATTCAATCAATGTGTCTACTAAGGGAATAATGACTGAGGTAGAGCAAATGCAAACAGCAATGGACAAGGGCATCAAATCTCTCGGAAAGTACATGGAGAAAGTCAACACTCTGGTCATTGAGGCCAGGTTTACTCAAGTTACCAATATACAGGGCAAATTGTTAACACAAGCTGTGCTTGACAGTTTAACACTAATATTCATAGCACTCTTCTCTAAAGAGATAAAGGAGGTGAAGCAGAAGACTTCTTCTACAGTATAGGACTTTATCATTGTTTCTGCCCAAAGGGTAGAGAGGATCACCAATGTTACCAGAGTATCAACAAAGGTCCAAGAAATTAAAGATAGTTTAAAACATGCTAAGGACAAGATGAAAAGGAACCTGATCATTAACCAAATGCAAATTGATTTAGATTATCAGCAATACAAGCGACAGTGAGAAAAGCACCGTAATTTTAATTATTCTCATGTTTATTATTATTTCAAGTCACATATGGTCTTTTCACTCCATTTCCCAGTAGTTATATAACTAATGGTGAGGCTTTCTTGCCCAGTAAAAGGCTTATTTATATGGCTCTTCTGCTCAATAGAAGGTTGGAACCAGGTTACTAGTTCTTCCCTACAAAACTCCAAAACTGCGAGTGGGGATATGTCTAGGAGCTGGTTTTCAGCCTATAGGTTTGTCCAGGACGAACCCACATCAAACCCGACTGCATTTTTGAGAACCCACAGTGAACCCGACTTCAGTTTGACATTTTTTAATATTTTTTTGTTTCTTCAAATTGTTTAAGCCATTTGATATTGACTTGGATACATAAAAACAGCATTACCCGGGGACGTGTCCCCTGTTTGAAAATACTCATCCCAGTACCGGGGATGTCCCAAGGACAAGGGGATGGCCAAGGGACGTCCCCCTCCCATACCCTTTTTTTGCCAAAACATAGGAAACGTTTCCGAAACTAGGGGACAGTGAGGTCTGGTGTAGGGGACAGCCAATGGGCGCTTGGACGTCCCCCGACCATCCAAGGGATGGCTGGTCGTCCCCTACATCACTTTTAAAAAAAAACACATTTCAATTTAAAAAAAGGCATTATTTTAATAGTTTCGTAGGTGCACACCTCCCATGTTGCCCTTATGAAGATTAGACTCACCATTTTGAGTCATTTATGCATTTTTATGTGAAGGAAAAAAAAGAAGCAGCTGTAGGTTTGAAGGCAGCCATTGCAAGAGTAGGAACAGCAGGGCATAGAAGGAGAAGAGGTTGAATCTACAGCAAATGGGGCTGCAAATCCATCAAAGAGGTATGTCTTTTCCTTCCATTCTTTTCTTTATTTTTTTTCTAAGTTTCAAGCATGAAAATTCTGATTTTTTTTTATTTATTTTTTTCCATTTTTGAATTTAAACTTGCATTCAAAGTAAATAAAAAATGAGCAGCAGTGGGAGTGAGAGTGAAAGTGAGAATGAAGTGCAACCACTTGATAGAAATACAACAGATAGTGGTGAGGGTGGTAGGCAACCAAACCCATTTAAATGCCCTTCAAAAATCATGGAAACGTGTGCAAAGGGCCCCTTGAACAAAAAAAAACTTTCCTCTAATATATTACACTTGTAGGCCAAAGGCAAAAAATTCAAGGGGGAGGAGGGTGTGGAATTGTCATGTTTGCCATAAAGATTTTAGGAGCAGCTACACAAGGGTAAGGGCTCATTTTTTGGGTGTTGTGAGCTATGGAGTTAAAATGTGTCATGATTTAAAAGTACATGCTTCTTTTCCAAGTGCGCAATCATCTACGCCTATGCCATCCACAGTTGGTAGTAGTGAAATCACCCCAAGAGGAAAGAGGGAGATGAGCGGTAGTGAGAAGGGAGCTTCAGTTGAATCTATGTTTAATAACCAAGCACAAGAAGCCACAGAATCTTCCATTGCCAAATTTTTTTGCCCATGCCATCCCATTTCATGTGGCCCATTCCTCTTATTTCAAACAAATCATTAGAGATGTAGCTAATATTGGTCTCTCATTCATACCCCCTAGGGATCACAAGAAACGCGCTACCCTCCTA
The DNA here is from genome assembly GCA_007258455.2 of Sequoia sempervirens. Lineage (NCBI taxonomy): Eukaryota > Viridiplantae > Streptophyta > Pinopsida > Cupressales > Cupressaceae > Sequoia > Sequoia sempervirens. Next base: position 6,961 of record VDFB02340382.1, read on the forward strand.
GACAAAGAGTATTCCAAGGTTAATGTGCTAATAGAGGATATGAGGCAAACTTGGATGAGGACAGGCTGCTCTATAGTGATGGATGGGTGGACTGATGTTAGACATCGGCCACTCATCAATATTATAGTCACATGCCCTGTTGGATCTTATTTTCTCAAAGCCATAGATTGTTCGGGTAAACATAAGGATGCAGACTTCCAATTTACCATTTTGAGAGATGCCATAGAGGAGGTTGGGGCTCCTAATGTTGTGCAGGTGATCACCAATTCAGCACGCGTGTGCAAATCAGCTGGTTTGATGGTGGAGGGTGCTTACAAGCACATCTTTTGGACCCCATGTTGTGTTCATGCATTGAACAATGCATTGAAAGACATAGGGAAGCTAGATTGGATGAAGCAAGTGGTGGTAGAAGCTAGAGAGATTCAAATGTTCATTTGCAACCATCACACCTCACTTGCTCTCTTCAAGACATTTTCAAAGGAGTTCCTCAAACCTGTTGAGACAAGGTATGCCACTTCATTTTGTTTCACTTTCAAATTTTGAAACTTCAAACATTTCAATTTGTATTCTAAATTTGAATTTCCGAATACATTGAGCCTTATATTGCTTTTGCCTTTTAATGAATATAGGTATGCCACATACTTCATCTTGTTGGAGAGGATGCTTGAGGTGTATGAGCCTCTACAATTGATGATGGTGAATTCAAAGTGGACTAGATGGCCTAATTCAAGTTCTACTCAAGGAAAATCCATCAAACAAGATCCTTGTTGACGATTGGTGGTCCAATGTGAGGTAATACATTGTTGATTTTATTATTAAATTGCTGATTTTATTAAAAAATTAAATATTAAATTGCTGATTTTATTAAAAATTAAAAATTCAATTGCAGATTTTCATATTAAATTTCTGATTTTAATATTTTAATTTTATTGTCCAATGTTCCAACTTTCGAAATTTCTAACATGTCAATTAATTCTTTTGAGCTTTTTGTTTGTATTTTGCAAATATATTTGCTCCTTCATCTTGCCTATTGTAGATGTCATTAGATATGTTGATACAGACTCTCCTAGTCTTCGAGACATATATGAGACATTTGACAATATGCTTGGGAAGATAAAACAAACAATTTTGGCAAAGGATCCCACTTTGAGTTTATATGAGCAAAGTATTAGGCCTATTGTGACGCGGAGGAGGAACACAATGAACACCCCACTTCATATGGCTGCCTTTACTCTAAATCCCATACGGTATACACGAAGGGATGGTAGGGTGCCTTCGTGTGATGACCCAAAGTTTTTAGATGGATTCACACGAGCCATTGATAAGATGTATTTAGCAAAGCAAGCTTCAATACTTCGCTCACAATTCCTTAACTTTGCAAATCTTCGTGGCCCAAATTTGAGTAAGCCACAGGCAAGGTTGGATAGACCTATATTAGCTCAAACAGGCCCTATTGGATGGTGGACATGGCATGGGAGGGATACACCACAGTTGAAGACACTTGCCACTTGCCTTCTTGCATAGGTTGTCAGTTCCTTTGCTGCAAAGAGGAATTGGTCCACATATAGCTTTATCCACTCCCTCAAGAGAAATAGACTTACCTCTAGATGAGCGAAGAAGCTAGTGGTCATTCATAGTGCTCTTCAACTTCAAGATTGGCAGACTCCATAGTATCGACAGACTCTAGCTTTACGGTGGGATATTGACCCCAAATACATGACCCAGGTTGATGAGGAGGAGACAGCAAAGGGATTGGTTGGGATTCTGTTGGCTGAGGCTGAGGTGGACCATCACAGTGGCAGTGACTCAGAGGATGACTCTGATTTTGATGCGGTTATGGGAGATGTAGATTAGGGGCAGCAATGCACTTTGTTTTTTGTATTTTGATTTTCATATCATAATGTAAAAGTTTAAAACTATATGGCAGCAATGTAGCCTTTGGGCATTTTGTCATAAGTTTATAAATTATAACTTGGAGGTTGTATCATGTATGTTAATTCTGAATTTTCAATGCATATTGAGGATTGACAAAGAATTTTGAACACAAATGTTATATGTTAAGGTTTTATAATGTATATTATGCATGCTTTATCCATATTTTCATATGAATATTCAAAATTTCCCTATATATTTTAAATTTACCTTGTATTTTATATAGCCGTCCCCTTTGAAATCTCTTGGGAATCCCCAAATTTGGCTTGAAAAATCGGGGACTTGGGGACTCGTCCCATCATCCCCTACTGTCCCCGTCCCGGAAACTTGGTCTAACACTACATAAAAATGAATCCCTAACCCTAAAAAGTGAATTCTAAATGCATTTGAAAGACTAAAACAAACTAGTTTACCTCATTGTGAATGCAAAATCCAAAATGATTCATTTTTGCTTTAACTTTCATTCTTGCTTGCCATTACATGAATAAAGTTGAAGATTGATAAGTGAAGGTTCCAAAGTGGTTGGTTCGTTATTCCTATGTGTGTGTAAAAGCCCACTCACTATCAAGGAGATTGTATAATAAGATTTTCGCAAAATAGGTAAGATTTTTTGGTTTTTTTCCACGTTTTTGTTTTACAAACAAAATCACTTGTTTCATTTTGAAGTGTTGTTTTGTTTTCATTCTTATATGAATCTATGGCATGTGGTTACAAATTTTAAATGAGTTAGGTTCTATCTATATATATATTATTTTATTATTTTTTTTCATTTGTTTCAAATATGTTGTTTATCAAACTTGTTGCCATAGTGATTACAATGGCAACTAATTCTAGCTCCAAAGGCTGACCCCACTTCAAAACAGACCTAAACTTTCCCCTTTGGAAATATTTTGAAATGTTATAATCGGTTCTCAGTAGTGGAGGTTATATTTGGATTTGCACCGGGTGTGGTGTCAGATATTCATCTCATCCAGTCAAGTGAAAGCCCATTTGCATGCCATTCCTAGACAAGGCATCAAAGCCTGCCCAGGAAAGAATGGTGCATTCATTCCATCAAAGCATAGCATATATTAGTGAGCAGAAGAAAGCAAATTAAATAGCAAGTCATAGATCATCATCAAATCATCATTTGGCAAAGAAAGGATCTCAAGGAATGAAACCCCCTCCTCCCCCATCTAATCCTCAACCTATAAAGAGCCACCCATTTTTGGCCAATCTTGAAGAACAACCTTTGGCCATTACACATAAGAAACCAGAGGGACCATTGGAAATGGCATTTCACAATGAGTCTGTGTTGATTCATTATATGTTTGGGAACAAACAAACAACATATGCTTTTCTGTGTTGATTCATTATATTGTTATTAGTTCATTATATACATGTTGTGATTTGAAATAGATAGGTTTGCATATGTCTATGAAAGTTGCATACAGTGATATTGAGAATCAAGATTTGTCATTATTTGAATGCATTAGTTGTCTGATGGGGGTAATCTTAGTATCATACTAATTTCCATCATCATTAACATATATAGATTGTGTTATTTATGTTAATGGTGATTGTATCAAATCTGAAAATGAAATTCATTGTTTTGAATGGACTTAATCTGTTAATCTTGATTGAAATCTTTTTATCTCTTTTCATTTTTATTAATAAAATCAAGAACTACTGTGTAAGATATCAGTGTGATAGTGTTTGTTGTTTCATTGCCGTTAGTTTGTTTCTTTTTCTTCTTTTTTTGTTTTATAATAAGTTCTTAGCGGGTGTCTGGGAACTCGTACGTTGCCTACCTAAATAAGTCCCTAAACAAGAGGAACTGTGATGTACATAGTGACAATCAAACAATTTTATATATAAGTTGATATGCGAATATGTATGCAGACATAAGTTGAAGCATAATTTAGACATAAGATGAAGTTATAAAGAAAATCTGTTTCATACTTGTGGATGTCTGATTTGCCGTAGTAGATGAATTAGTTTTATTAGTTATAAGCAATTGAAAAGTGTGAAATGTGGATGCAGTTTCTTTGATTCTGGATATCCATGTCCTTCACAATCCTTCTGTCTTTCTCTTTAGATGATCTGAATTGTGTCTCATTATTTCCAGGCTCCTTACTGTTTCGGGCGGGATGCTAAAAAGGTTATCCTCTCGATGACATGGTGAATAAATATGATTTAGGTTTTGTGGTACATAAACGAAGCAATGGCACCATCTCAAACAACTATGACTTAGGATCTACCCTATATGGAAATAACCAGGTGAATAATTTTAAGAAGCAATTCTTATGATCTTGACAACAGAGAATTCCCATTCTTCAACTACCAAATCTTATTAGATATAACAAATTAGGTGAAGGAAAAAAAAAACAAAACAAAACAAATTCGGTGAAGGCAAATGGCAAATATTTGATACCAAAAATTTTAGTACATGAGGTACTAGATGATATGGAATAAGGCTCAACAGTAGAATAACGTGAGTCTGGTGCTGTGAAATTGTGAAATCGACTCTGAAAACTTGTAATGGGTGGTATTAATTGACAAAACAAATATTGACAGTTGAGAGCCTATAGGAAACCACCTATCTACCATAAAAATTTTAAGGAAAAAAAAAGGAAGCTCCAAAGATATACAAGATCCCCAACAACGTAAAACACAGATTGAAAAACCATTGCATTAATGCATTAATTTGAATTTTCAAAAACTACTGCGACTACCTCTCTCTGTGAATACTGCGCTATATTCCCTTAAGCTTGGCCCCCAAAACCGATGAACTAGCTACACGATTATTGTGCCAACACACTTACAACTTCACTGTAAAATGCCGAATCCCCTGCAACCACAGTCAAGCGTTCGTCTCACCATAGTCCATGTTTGCACCCGCTGGGATGGTCTTTTACCCTTTTCTCATTTTCTTCTTTTTCAGTACCTAGCATATGCACGCTCATGTGGAAGAGGTACGCCTATAAGAGATTATTTTAATGGTAGTCATATATGTCATGGGCAGATTGATTATGGTTTATAAGTTTAAGTAGTTTTCAATTAGTTTGAAATATACAAGCCAATTTTGTAAGAAAGTTAGTTATTTTAAATGTAATAGAAGAATCTATTTAAGTCATATCATATTTTAAATGTACATCTTGTGTATAGTGATGATTATTTTCTTGCTTTCTATCATGATAAAAGTTGTCTTTTTTTTATTCACTCCATACTAACTAATCTAATGCAATCAATAAAACATTAAGGATTGAACGAGCTATTAAGGATTGTGGTGTTTATGAACATCATTTAGACAATTAAGGTGAATTTCTCCTTAGTCAAACCCTAAGATGGATCAGATTAACAATTTTGAGTGAATATGCAAAGATAGCATGCAAAAACATGCAAGTGGCCTATATGATTTTGATGTTTAATAGTATATTGAATCCCCCTAAATAGAAAAATAAAACAATGTCACACAAACTTGTACAAAGTTAGTTCACACTGGCTAGTACAAGAGGGAGGGAAAATGAGAATCTAAATTTGAAAGTTTGAATTTAGGTTTCAATTATGAGCTACTCAAGATTGAAAACAAGTCAATCTCATGCCTAACAAAATTAAATATTAGGATAAAATGATGATCTTAATCATGGGGTGAATGTACATAGAGGTGTGTGAAAAGGGATGATAAATGGTGAATGTGTTGGGTTTAATGCAAAATGGGAATGGGATAAGGTCAAATGTATAAATATGGTGTAAATAGTTGGAATGGGTAGGGATAGGTATTGGGTCATAACCAAAATTAGCACAAAAGTATGTCACTTGTCAATATGTAATTTGTTTAAAAAATATTCCACCAAGATGGGCATAAAAATAAATAAGAAATGGCATCCACGGATGCAAATTTTGCTATTAGATTTTACCTCCACTTGGATGTGCTAGCAAATCTAACATGCGCATGCATTTCAAAGTATATAGATCATTCTTAGCCAACATGAAAAGTAAATATACTAATAACCTTAAAGGATATTGTTTTAAAATAGGATATGATGATTCTTCTTGTGATTCTTCTTCTATATGAGTGCTCCATCGAACCAATAAAATAATGAAAAAGATAAGCAATAATTAGTTCCCACATCATAATCAAAATAAGCATAAATATTCAAGTAGTTTTAATTATCTATGAATGTGAGAAATAGAGAGATATTAGGGTTAGAGATTTTTCCTATGTAGAAAATGATAAAAATATTTTTCTTAATATGAGAATGTGATATGTTACGTTTGATACAACCATATGGTGTGACTCTACAATATTTTTCAATAGGATCAAAAATCTCTATGTGGATACAATTATGAGTCTTTGTGTAGCACAAGTCGCTACCTAAAACCTTGATTAAAAGAGTGTTAGTGATAATACTAATGTATGAACCCTCTTAATTGGTTACATCCAAAAAATGAAAGGAATTGAAGTAGAGGAAAAATTATGCATGATAAATTAATAAAATAATCAAATCATAAATATAAGCATATAAATTCATATAACAGCATGTGAAGGCATGTAAAAGCATAATAATTTTCATAAGCAGCATTTTGTGATAAGTGGATGATGAATATCAAATAAGTAGTGTCCAAGCAAATAATATAGGACAAGCATACAAGATTGTAAATTGGTTATAAGCATGAAGTAATAAAGATTCAACCAATGTAGGTAAATCATAAAGTGAGGATGGCCCTAAAAGCCAAATAAGAAACATGTTATCATATCAAATCTGTAATTGAAGCAAGACATAGGAATTTAAGCATCAAGAAGTGGTATATGATCATGAAAGTCCATGAATGGATTAGCACCCCCAATGTAGGTAATATGAGAAGATAGTTCTAGAAGCGTGATAAGAAAATGTCGGTGCATATGATGATAAAGTATCAAAAATGAGATAGGCTCATAAGTATGATGGCATAATGATGTAAAATATAGGCATAGTAAAATGATAAGTATCAAATAAAAAGCATGAATTCAAAAGTAGGTAGGCATGATAAGCGCAAGTCACAATGATGATAAACATGAAGAGCATAATAAGAAGGGTATAGATAAGCCATCATAAATATGTAGCATAGATAATAAAAATATGTGTAACCAAGGAACAAATGAGCCCAAAGTAGGAACATGGAAGATAAATTTATCTCTAAATAAATGAAGCAAATGGTGAATGTAAACAAACATAAGTATCAAAGAAAGAATGTAGGAAAGCATAGGAGCAAGCAACACAAATAAGCAAGCAAAGATTAAAAAATGACACATAAATAGAGCAATAGATAGCAAGCATGAAGAGGGAAAAATGTCTCCCAAGTGAGGGAAGACAAAGCATAAATCATAAGATAAAATGGAAAAGTGAAAAAGGAAACAAAAGAAAAATCTAAGGATTTCTAAGACAATGAGTATTGATTGCATGATTATTATTATCCTCCCATGAAGGTGGAATGTGATCTCATGCCTTGAAAAGTGGTCCACAAAATGTGTACCTCAAGTCTTACTTTACAAAATAAAGATTGTGATGCAAGAGCATCTAGGGTGTAAGAGCAATCTTGCATTACCAAAAAATGTTGTTTCTTTTCAATAAGGGCTAAATTTGGTAAGGTTACTATTTTAAGTAAGTTTGCATTTACGCACAGTTAGATACAAAATCTTACACAGACCTCCAGAATGGTGAATTGAAGCCAATGGTGAGGAAATCACTTCAATATTATTTGTCATTTGTGAGATATTAAAATTTCAATTTCCCAAAAATCCTGTTAAAATATTCAAAGTCAAATTTGAGGCCCTTAGAGGCTCTGGATGGGCCCAAAATTTGGCAAAAAATCAAAGTAGTTTGAAAGTTATGACCCTACAAAGTTGCACTACCAAATATAATAAAATTTCAAAATTTCTTCTTGTGGGGGTTACACTTTCCAAAATATTTTAAGGCAGTTATGTATTCTAGATAAAGGATGTGAATGGGGGTTGTAGAGTGGGGATAAAGCAAAGTAGATTGTGGCTTCAATTTACAAATTTTTAGATTTATGGAATCAAAAAGCCTATGTGATGTTAGTGGTAATGTTGTAATTTCATTTGTATTTTGGTGATAATTAAAAATCTTTGATTCCTTCTTGCATTTTGTTTTTGCAATTCTCTATTGTTGTTGTGAGTTTTAGATTGTAAGGGGAGTTCCCTTCAGTAGATTGGAATAAGGAAGGGTTGTAGAAAAGTACAATTGCTTTGAATAATCAACACAATCACTACCAAGGTGTAAAAAATAGTTGTAAAGACACTGTATTGTGCCAACATTAATGAAATACACAAAAAATTGTGAGAAGTTATAGTTTATTTGAAATGCATGGATTTCTATGCTATAAGAATCATTGTTATGCAATAAATCTCTTTTCCAAGGAGCCTTTGTAAAATACCTCATACTTATCAATTGATGAGCTAAAGGGGCTCTATAATGAATGGTCCATAAGGCACAACACTTGTTGAATGTTTTGCAAATGGGATTACAAGCTAAGTGAGCTTAACCTTGGGGATAACTTTGTGGTTAAGCGCAATTGAGATGGAGTAGTAATGGGATGGGTGACCTCTCAGGAAGGCCCGGTGCTTCACCTCTATGAGCATCACCTAGATGTAATGAGTGCTAAGTGGACCATTCATTATCATGAGAGATGAGTTCTTGTGAACCACTACTCATGAAACATGGGTCAATGATTTTGACTCATAAAAGTACACAGTTGAATCCTAATAGTAATATCACAATTTGACACACTGTGGAAAATATCCCTACTTATCAATTGATGAGCTAAAGGGAATCTATAATGAATGGTCCATAAGGCACAACACTTGTTGGAGGTTTTGTAAATGGGGTTGCAAGCTAAGTGAGCTTAACCTTGGGGAAAACTCTATGGTTAAGTGTACTTGAGCTAGAGTAGTACTAGGATGGGTGACCTCCCAAGAAGGCTCAGTGCTTCACCTCTATGAGCATCACCTACATACAATGAGTGGTAAGTGGACCATTTATTATCATGAGAGATGGGTTCTTGTTAACTAATACTCATGAAACATGGTTCAAAGAGTTTGACTCGTAAAAGCACACAATTGAATCTTGATAGCAATATCACAATTTGACACGTAGAAAATGCCTCCTACTTATCAATTGATGAGATAAAGGGGCTTTATAATGAATGGTTCATAAGGCACAACACTTGTTGATTTTTGCAAATGGGGTTGCAAGTTAAGTGGGCTTAACTTGGGGAAAACTATGTAGTTAAACACACTTGAGCTGGAGTAGTATTGGGATAAGTGACCTCTTAGGAAGGCCCAGTGTTTCACCTCTATGAGCATCACCTATATGCAATGAGTGCTAAGTGTACCATTCATCATCATGAGATATGGTTTATTATGAACCACTACTCATGAAACAGGGGTCAATGAGTTTGACTCGTAAAAGTACATGGTTGAATCTTAATAGAAACATCACAAATATTTTTCATACTTTGGTGTATGATCTAGGAATTCAAGATTCAAGAAAAAAATTATTACCAAGTATTGGTCATAAGGCTTCTACAATAGGATGGACCCCTCTACCACCTTGGGCACTCATATGTTTTAATGAGGCAAAGTGATAGAAAATGATATAGGAGTATCATTTTAGAAAGGTAGAAAAACATGTTGTAGTGGAAAGATCCTTGCAATGTTGATTTATTTCTCTTGGCCACATCTAAAGTTAGTTGTAACCAAATACATCAAGGTTTATAATACATGCACAATTTTCAAATCAATAAATAAGAATTAGGGTTTGTTCACACCTTTATAAAATTGTGGGGATCTATTTCCATGGAATCCTCTCAAGCTACTCTACAACAAAACCTAGTAATGTTTATGTTTTTGTAGTGGTTAATAGATTCTCAAAGATGGAACTTTTGATCCTTGCAAGAAAATAATAATAATTCTAAAAACACTCACATATATTTTTAACATGTTTAGATCCATTTTGGAATCCCAAAAAATATCCTTTTAGATAGAGATATAAGGTTCATGAGCAATATTTGGAAAAAAATATGGTCTATGCTAAACACAAACTTAAATAAATCCACCACATTACATTTCCAGACTGATGGATAGATGGAAATGGTAAAAAAAGTAATAGTTCATCTTCTTAGAGTGTATAATTAAAAGAAACATCACACTTGGGATGAAATCCTACCTTTCATTCAACATAGCTATAATAGAGCTCTATAGCATATAGTCCTTTTCAGTTTTTCTTGGGTTTTCAACCTTTGGAAACCATTGATGTAGCTTATCTTGTTCCTCCATCAAATTAAATCCTTAAACTCAAAATGAATTTAAAAAGGCTATTAAATTCATCAAGCACATTAGTAGCAATTATATACCATTATGTAGTATGGTAATAGAAATTACAAGCAATCCTTGGATAAGCATCAAATAATACACATGCTTTAGGTTGGTAAACAAGTCTAGCCACACTTGCAGAAGGAAATATTAACATGATATTACCATGATATTTTCCACTTCAATATAACCCCTACACCATCACCAATTAGGTAATAAATAATGCATTTTAAGTTTAATATTCTTACTTTCATTGGGTTACATCTAGTCTTCAACATAAAAAACTTATGTTCATAATTTTCACCTTTGTTGGATACTTCAAATTTTGTAAATGACTTCAACAAACAAAAATTAATTTAGAACTTCTTGGTATAATTGGATCAATTCATTGATGCCTAAATTAAATAGACAATACAATAATAGATGGACCTCTTTTCCATATTGACAAAGTAAACCTAGTTCCTTTCTAGGGAAATGGTTTATAGAAGCATAGGTTTCATTTATATGTTTTCATATATTTTATTGTTCCTACCTATAATGGGAACCATTGCTCTTCAAGGGGTAGTGAATAATCCAAGAGGATTTGGGTCATTAGATCATACCACAAATCCTAGGTGTTATTTGACAATCTTCATGGTTTCATCAACAAGATCTTCATCTTCATCAAAACCTATATTGTAAGCCATGATTTATAAATCCACATAAAAATTACCACATGATTTGACTCTTCATCGATGGTTGTGGTGGGTTTTAAACAAGAATATGAACCATCATGTCCTAACTAACACCTCATATTCCTCCCTCTTTGTATATTAATGTACATAACCATTCTTTGTAGGGGAGAGATGAAAAGAGAGGATAACAAGGCTTATACATCACACACATGTTCTCAAAGATCATGTATAAAACTAGCATTATACAAATTTGTTGTTATAGTTTTAATTACTCTCAATTATATTCTCTAATTTCATATTCAATCATTCTTTGTGTATACTAAGCATTGTCATAAAATATCAACCTTTTGCACATATAATATGTTAGTGTATTATTTTATTTTTGTACATTTAGTTTATTACTTTATTGAATTATATGCACATTCGATAAGATAAGACTCTTTAGGTGGGTGTATGACCTGGAAAATGATAGTGAAATCAAATAACAAACAACGAATAAGACAATTCACAATCAAATTCAATGAAAGATCACACCAATGAAGCATAAATGAAATCACATTAAATAGATATTGCAAACCTACATGACTCCTTCGCTAAGTTTCATTGTTCTCCTCTTTGTACCTTGGATAAAAGTGTAGCAATAATTTCTCTGATTTTGTAGCACAAAGCATTGATAATATGTGTATAGTTTCTTTGCAATGATGAGAGAGAAAGACCTGATTGATGACTAATAGGTTTTTTATAGATTTCTTGATATCGATCAATGGTTGAGATTTGATGAGAGAATGAGTAGATCAATGGATGAGAATCTATCAGAGGAATTGATGGATAGTTAATTGACTACATGATTTCAATGAACTAAGTGCATGGATTAGTTAAGAGGATTTGATTGGTCAGAGAAGTGTAAGTGACTATGAGTCAGAAAAGATAGATTAGATAGAAGACTAATTTGATTGATAAGTGATCAAAAAGTGAGTAGGAGTTGATTGGTGAGGTGGAAATGCATGAGTAATTAATAAATAATTAAATTAATTAATTATTAATTACATGCGCAAAGATGGAAATAAATAAAATAAATAATTTTACTTATTTTAGAAGAGGATAATGTTGAGAGGAATAATTGGATAAATTAAATAGTTAAAAACAATTATTTAATTTGAGAAGTGGGAAATGAGAAACAAGTTAATTATATAATAATAAATTATTTAATTAATCTAGGAAAGAGGAATAATTAGAAAATCAATTAAATAATGTTAATTATTTAATCAATATAGAGGAAAAGTGATGAAATATATAATTTAATTAAATAATGAAATTATTTATTTGAATGCATAAGATGTACTAATGATACCTAATGATGAAAAATGATGATATTTTGGAAGAAATATGTTACTCAGATTTAGGTGTCTACATTTTGCCCCTCTTTGAGATAATGCATTTTTATAGCCTTGTTTTAAAGAAAGTATGAAAGAATTGTGATGGCATGCCCCAATTAAATGAAGAAATGAAGGTAGGATGCCCCCTCAAGAGGTTGGAAAAAAAAAAATTAGGTCAATTTTTAGGTCAAACTCTTGAAAAGGGTTGGATAGATGTGATAAAGGTGAAGAAAATGGAAAGAGTAGGATAAGAAAGATTTATATTAGGAGGAAGGTAGGGCGAGAGGAGGTAATGAGATTGTGGGTTAATATGGTGGAATATAGTGATGAAATGGTTATTGTTGATTGATATCACATAATTGGATGGATAATGAATGAGATGAAATGAATATATAAATGAGATAGATGAATGGAAATAGATTGATGTGGATAGGTATTGATAGATAGTTTTATTTCTATTTTGTGTTTTTTTTATCATCATAGAGCTTATTGTGGAAAATGGATATATGTACACCAAGGTATGGCAAACCAAGGTGACTTTGGTATCCTTTGTATGGATATTGACACTACAAACAAGAAGGATTATCCTCATTCATACTAGACATAATAGAACCTTGTCAGGATATATGAGGAAAATGAAACCTAAAGGATAATATTCCTCATGTAAAAAGGTATTTAAATGGCCTTATATACACAAGAGGTGTGGTTCAATTCTAAAATCCATTCCAACACACACAAGGAACATACCAGCCATAGTAATGCATAAGAACATTCCTCAAACACGGTATATGAAAACAATGACTTTAACCCATTCTTGCTTCTCTAATCATTTTAAAATATCCTCGAGGAACATTGAAATAGGAAAATATGATAAGTCAAGCAATAAAAGGACTCACTAACCAAATAAATCAACAATCATTAGATTTTCTTGCCAAGAGATATGTGCTCAAGATGGATAATTCCTATTGTAGGAAGGATGTGTTGGCACCTTCAAAATTTTCAATAAAATTGGTAATATTTAGTATTATCCCTCATGACCCCTTTCATTTTTGGTTAGTTTGAAATTTTTTTTGTTGCATTATTGTCTTCCCTCTCCTTTCCCTCTAGTTTTATGCCTTTTCCCCTTTGCAAATTATAGCCAAAATTCAGTTTTGAAAATCCTAAGATTGGCTAAGTTGAGTTCTTGTCAAAACTTTATATGTTTTTTCAAACCTTGTTAGGTTCCAACATGGTTCTAAGAACCACGTCGGGCCCCGACCTAGTTCTAAGAACCATGTTGAGTCCTAACACGATTCTCAAAACCTTGAAAAATTCCAAAGTTAACTTTTATCTCTTTTTAACTTGCACACTTTTAAGTTTCCTTTGGCTTCTTGGTTTGTAAAACCTTGTTGGGTGACTTTAAGTTTTGAAACATTAAATTTTGGTTTCTGTCAGCTTCCCTTTAGGTTTAAAAAACCTTGTTGAGCTCTGACATGGTTTTCAAAACCATGTCGGGCCCTGACAAAGGTTTTCAAACCTTCCCTCTCAATCAATATCTTGAGTTTTAAAACTTTAAGTCTTTAGCACTTATCTTTTCATCGAGTGTTCTTAAGGTTTTGAAAACCTTATTGGGTTCCAACAAGGGTTTTAAAACCCCCTTTGAGCCTCGATGAGATTTCTCCCCCTCCTTCCTTTTTCTTCCCTTTGGTTTTTCTTTCCCCTTCTTCTTTCGACCCCATATATGGTTGTCAAAACCTTATCGGACCTTGTCAAAGGTTTTAGAACCATTTTTGGATTTTGAATCTCCTTTTTCCTTTATTTTTTTCCTTTCAAGGATTCAGACCCCGAATGGATACTTGGACTAAGTCCAAGTTTGTTATGGTGTTTTTCCCCCGCTTTCCTTTCTTTCTCCTATTCGATTGAGACTTCAGGTCCCAAAAGGATTTTTTGACCTTTGTTCCTAAGGTCCAAATCCACTTGAGATCCTTGATCCCAATCAACCTCCCTCTTCCAGTCCTCTTCTATCTAATTGGGACTTCAGGTCTTGATAGGATATTTGGACCTTTGTTCCAATGGTCCAAGTCTATTCAGGATCACTGATCCTGATCGGCCTTCCTATTCTTTCATTTAGTCAGTACTTTGGGTTCTAATAGGTTTTTTGGACATTGGACTGAAAGGTCCATGTCCAATCGGATCCTTGATCCTGATCCTTTCTTCTACTCTGATCTAGTTGGTACGTTATGTCTCAAGAGGCTTTCAAACCTTGTATCTGAGTGGTCCAAATCCATTTAGGATCTCCAGTTCTAACCTATCTTTCTTCATGCTTTGCTCACGTCGAGTTTTCGAGACTTAATCAAACTTTTGGACCTAAGGTCCAAATGTCTTGATCTAGATTCTATTCCTGAACTTGACCTTCTTCTTTGTCAAAACATCAAACTTTTTTTGAACTTTTGAACTTTTGGGTCGATAGTCTGAATCTTATTCTTGTTTCCACTCCTTCCCTTAGTTGCTTCATTTCTTGCATCATGTTAGGTTTTCAAAACCCAATTGGACTCTGGGACATCCTACATATTTTTTTATGTTTAATTTTGCAAGGATGATTTCAAATTAATTTTCTCACCAACTTTAATACAGAAGTGGTTCCCATGCTCTTTGGCATGCTAGTTATTCATGGTTAGATTTCATGGAGGATTTTGTGGAATTTTTTGTAGAATCATAACTACAAAGGCATGGTGTAGTTGTTAGTTACGATGTGATCCTGTACCCTAAATCAAATCATATTTTTTAATGTAACTAAGTCCAGCTGGGTTAGATTTTGTGTCCAAACAATTTTGAGTTATGCCTAAACTATAAAGGCAAGTTTTGTTGTTTTTCCTGAGGTTATGAGATTTTGGTGCCCAAGGGCAGAAAATTGTTGAATACTAATGGTGAAGGCATGTTTATATTAGTCATTACTTGATAGTTCCTTTATATCTTGTAACTATCGTATCTTTGACTATATATTGTTATGTTATTATCTTTGGATTTGAAATGTAATGTCTTTTGAATCTAAATAATAAAGCTATTGAGATTCTTCAAACACATTTGTTGTTTGAATTGTTAATCTATTTGCTTGTCATTCAAGGAGTGATGTAAATGCTTACATGAAGATAGTGAAGGTATTGTGTTTTCAAATGGATATAAGTAGAGTTGCATAGTAGGCTTGTGTAGGTCGGGTTATCACAAAGTGATAGTCTATTTAGAAAACCCCCAAGATATGTTTGGACTTTTAATCATAAAATGCATAACATGCATAACATATGACTTTTTAGCCCAAGGTAGACACTAGTATTTCATGGTTTTCCTCCCCCATCCTTAGAAACAAACTTTATATTCAAGTAACCTCACCTTGCTTTATTAGGTTTATGTTTTCTTTATGTTATTACTTCATACCTGAACCTAAATAAGAACAAGGGGTGTAACCAACCCTACAAGCCCTTGTCATCTATACGAAGCTTATTTTATAGACACTATGATAAAATCACAACTTCTTGTATGAATCTAGTCTCATATAGGGATACCCACCTAGGTCCTATAGAGCCTAAAGTGCAGGCAAGAAAATGTTCATATAAATATCTTATTCATTGGCCCCTAATCCTAAAGTCCTTGAGTATAAGAGTTGGCTATCCTTTAGAGGGTTTCCAGGGTTTAGCAGAAAAAATCCAAAAAAATGGCGACTTGATGAGGGAAACACTCAGATACATCCATTTGGGAGAGTCAAATGATTTGAAGACCTTCACATTTGAAGATGAAACCTATTGCAACATTTATGATGTATTCTTGAAGTTTGTTGCTCTACTAGTGGAGAGAACTCATAAATAACTTTGATCTTTGAAGGAGATTCCTATTGCTTGAAGATTTTATCCTCTTTGAAGAGGTAGAAACTCTATAAAAAATATTTTATATCATCAAAAGAGTTTGAGGTTTGCAATAGTTTCAGGTATTTATCTACTACTATATTTTGTATGAAGGTTAGTTGTAAAAGTCCTAAAAAATAATGTCGGGCTCATCCAATGCTTTAAGGCACTTAAAGAAATGGAATTGAGAAAGCATGATATTTTGAAAGAAGTGTTAAGAAGTAGATATTTGTAGAGGGAATAAGTTTATTACAAATATATATAACCATTGTGGTTCCCCCTCTACAAGCTATAGTGTCATGATAGAGCAACAATCATGTCTTCAAAGAAGGCCCTTCTCTGCTCAAGGACATAGAGTATTTAATTTTAGTGGAATCCATAATTTCCCAAACCATTTTCCTAATGGGAATAGGGAACATTTTCCAAAGTTCAGTGCAAAGAGATCTAAATCACCAGATAGGCGTCTACAAGAATTTGTGAATTTAATAGAAGATTATGAGATAGATGATGAGGATGTTGTCATGAAACTATTTGTTCAATCCTCAAAGGTAGATTCTAGGGATTAGTTTTTAGATTTCCTATCCCATTCCATTTCATCTTGGAAAGAATTCTGACAACATTCATAGAACAATTTAGTGAAAGAATTAATGTAAGTTCAGTAATTTCTAAATTCATGGACATCCAAAAGATAGAAGAGAAATTGGTTCGAGATTTCAACTTGAGGTTTTCAAAGGTAATAAATGACATTCATAAAAACATTAGACCAAATGATGCAATGTTATTGGTTGTATATCTGGGTGCATTTGATGAAAAAATGAGCTATATGTTGAGAGACAGAGCCTGCAATACTTTGTTAGGAATATGAAATTTCTATGGATATTGAGAACAACATAAAGTATTCAATGAATAAGGGATACATGATTGCAAGTATTGGCCATCCTAGCATGTTTCTAGGAAATGAAATATATGGATAAGACAATAAAAAAGATTGTATAGGTAATGATAACTCTACTACTATAGTCATTTTATCATTGCATCCTGTAACTCATGGTGAACTCCAGATAAATTGTGAGCAAAGTTTAGGTAATGTTGATCTTGTGTTTCTTGTTTAGGCATTATTTGACATAAAGAGACATAACAAAGAATCACCATATGAATTTTTTACAAGGTTTTTGGATACTTTGCAAGTAATTCCAAGATATTGCAAACCTGAGGACTTGGTGTGCATCGATTATATGAAGCTTTTGAGCCAAGTTTGAGTTCCCTGCCTGAACTTTCAAAGCCTCGTAACCTTGAGAGCAGACCCTGTATATGATTAGATAGGGATTTTTTAAAGAGTTAAGAGTGATTATGCAATAAGTTTGATATCTTAGAATGTTGATAACATTTTTCCCACTACTAGGTATGATCATAATAAAAATGTGATGCATATCGATAAAAATAGTATATCATAAAATATAGATGTGTCTTGTATAGATAGGGATGAGCTTTGTATCCATGACAATCCAGATGAAGTGTGTGAAGAAATAAATGCAAGAATTCATGGCTTGTCATGTCTCTTCTAGTGAAAATAGTGAGGGTGTTGTTGATATCCCATTGTAGGGTAGTGGTTATGTTTTTTAAAGTGAATGTTTAGGCATTCATTATAAAAAATCCTAGGCATGGTTTATGTAATGATTGATTTTCTTATGATGCCATACGTGATATCTATGATCCTAATTATTTTTTGCTACTCATGATTACTTATATGAGGTTAAAATGGTAACCTTCACTTCATTTGAAGAAGACATTAATGTGAATATGGGTCAAAGCACATGTTCAATTCTCAACAAGAGAATGGTGTGTTGTGATGGGTGGCTACAAGTATATGAGTTAGAATTGCTAGTGGATGATGATGCTTCTATTAATTATTTTACTAATCTTGGTAATTCCACAAGTGTTGAGGATAGTGTTGTTGCAAGTCTTCATGGTTATGAGGCTAAAGAGTTTTTTGATTCATGGAATACTCTTAAGGTTAGTAGCTTACATGAAGGCCATGATATAGAAGAGATGTTGCTTAATTCAAAGCTAATACATGATAGCAGTATTTATTATGAGTTCTTCACTTTTGATATGGAAACAAAGAGACAATCAGAAGAGTGTAGCTCTTCACACAAAGTGTCTCATGATATGTATGGATGTGCTAATGAGGTTTGCATCAACATAGATGACCCCAGGTATGTTGGTCATTCAAGGTCCCTAATTTGAGTGAAGCCGAGTATAAGACATTCATTTGTGATGAAGATTTGGCTTCTCGAGTATGGATGCCAATGTCCCTGAGTTTGAGCACTTCACTTGGATCCAACTTGCATCTTGCATTGATGATGAGTAACAACAAGTTCTCCAAGTTAGTGATTCTTTGGTTGCTTGAGTTTCTTATATGCCAAAGCATCAAATTTTTTAGTTTGACTTGTTTGAGGATGAGTTCCCCTCTGGAAGTCAACATGATGAAGAGGCATATTTTTGTTTGCCATGTGAATTGAAGGCATTTTATTTTTGACTTGATTCATCTATGGAGGTCAATAGGTATGAAGGTACCAAGTTTCAAGTGGTGTTGACCTAAATTTTCAAGTTCTGCCATCACCTACTACAAAAGAAAAATATATAATATGTGGCAGTGAGGTGAATTACATTATGTGGTTTCCATGCAATGACAAGATCGAACATGGAGCAAGTTTTCACTTTTTCAGAGGTAATCTTATGTTTGTGCTTGCAAGAATTAGGTTACCCTTGCTAATATGGTGTGACAAAAATCTATGGGCTGAGGGAGATCAACTCCTTTAATAGGCTAGTGTTTGACAGAGGCAAGAATCATTTCTACCTTTTGGTGGTCTGGGGCCATCAAGTAAAGTTTGAAGACTGGGAAATTTTAGAGCCCAAAGGATTCGGCATGTGGTCTGCTTTCCTAGAGATCTGGAATCTCACTATGCTTCATCGAAGCATATTTCCCCAACTAGAGCCACTATTGGCACCTTCAAAATTTTCAGAAAATTTGGTAATGCTTGGTATTATCCCTCATGCTCCCTTTCATTTTTGGTCAGTTTGAAAATTTTGTTGTTCCATTATTGTCTTCCTTCTCCTTTCCCTCTAGTTTTTTTCCTTTTCCCCTTTGCAAGTTGTAGCCAAGTTTCCATTTTGAAAATCCTAAAATTGGCTAAGTTAAGTTCCTATTAGAACTTTATAAGGTTTTGAAAACCTTTTTGGGTTTCGACGCAATTCTTAGAACCTTGAAAAATTCTTAAGTTAGCTTGTATCTCTTTTTAACTATAAAGGCAAGTTTTGTTATTTTTCTTGAGATTCTAAGGTTTTGGTGCCTAGGAGCTATGTACAAATTTTTTTCAAATGCTAATGGTGAAGGCTTGTGTTTATTATTCATTACTTGATCATTCCTCTATATCTTGTAACTGGGCATATATAAATATATATTGTCATTCTATTGTATCCAACTTTGAAATGTAATGTCTTTTGAATCTAAATAATAATGTTATTGAGATTCTTCAAACACATTTGTTGTTTGAATTGTTTATCTATTTGCTTGTCATTCAAGGAGTGATATAAATGCTTGCATGAAGATAGTGAAGGTATTATATTTTTTGGATGGCTTTGTAAGTAGAGTTGCATAGTAGGCTTGTGTAGGTCGAGTTATTATAAGGTGATCTAGTCTATTCAGAAGACCCCCAAGATATGTTTGGTTCTTTCATCATAAAATGCATAACATATAAATCTATAGCCTGAGGCAAGAATTGGTCTTGCATGGTTTTCCTCCCCCTTCGTCAAAAACAATCTTTATATTCAAGTGACCTTTCCTTTCTTTATTAGGTTTAGATTTACTTTCTTTTACTGCTTCATACCTAAAATTAAATGAGAACAAGGGGTGTAACCAAACCTACAATCCCTTATCATTTGTATGAAGCGTATCTGCTAGACACTGTGTGATAAGTCCACCAAGATGGTTAACAGAAAGGGGGCTTAAGTGGCCATTTTTTTCTGAAATCAAGAAATATTGACCTTGGATGTGAAATTGAGGATAGTTACACTCAAAATTTTGAGATGGAACAAAAACAAGGATTGAAGTGCTCCGAGTCTACTTTCTAAACTACTAATTTATTTTGAAAATGGTTGAGATTAAGGGGTTCAAAAGAGGGATGTACACAAATTGGTGTTGTTTTTGTCAGAAAACATAACATAGCAACTCTTGTACACCCTAGCACGGTGAACTTTTTTGTAGTATTTTTAAAATCACTCTGGTCGGAAGTTAGCTAATAGTATCTAGTTGATGCACAATTTTTTGATAATTTTTAATCAATATTTGATTTTTACTAATTTTAAGTGGGCACTTCTAAAAGGAAATTTTTGCCATGCTCCCTACAAATTTTGGAAAATAATTGATTTTTTCTTTTTTAAAAAAATTGTAGAATGGAGTCTAGTTTCTAAAAATGTAATTTATCTGAAATTTCAATGAACGTTAATTTATAAAAAAAAACACCAAACACTACTTTTTGGCAAAAAAGATACATATAAAAACAAAAGAAATTATGGATGAAAGGCTTAACATTGTCGAGAAAGTGAAAAAAATTACATCGTTGGATAACTAAGAGAGAACCTAACATTACCCATGTTTTCAATTTTGTAGATATTGAACCAGATGCAATCCTGATGGTGAGCACAAACCCGATTATGTGAAAAATTGTAGAATTTGCAAAAAATGTCTCTGACCTCATTGGGAATGCCCTCCAAGCCTTTGGGTTGGTATTCCAAGGAAAATTCTTTCACTTTTTTCTTTGTTTTTAACGTGAAATACCGCGAGCGTGTTATAATGTGCTCGTGCTATGAGTTTTAATTTTTTTTTCAAAAGTGGCCACAAAATTGCTACCCAACTTCATGCACCTGCTAGTTTCATATAAGGATACCCACCTAGGTCCTACAGAGCCTAAAGTGTAGGGGAGAAAATTATCATATCAATCTCCCATTCGTTGGCCCCTAATCCTGAAGTCCTTAAGCATAAGAGTTGACTATCCTTTAGAGGGTTTCCTAGGCTCAACGAGAAAAATTCCAACATGATGCATTTGTTAAGGCATGATAGTTTGGATAAGATGTTTAAATATGATATGGCAATAGATCAATAGGTTGTAGATAGTTCAACAAGAGCTTTTTTATCATGATTTTTTTACGAATGCTCAATATCTTTAAGTATTGCATAGTTTTTTCTTAGTTAAGTGTCATGTCTAGGCAATAAAAAATTATTATGTATATGGTGGATGATGTGGGTATGTGCACTAAGTTGTGACACAAAAATGGCTCTTAAGATGCCACTTTTTTTTTAAATTAGCAAAGTTTGATGTTCACAAGAAAATGAAGATAGTTACGCTCAAAACTTGAAGATGCAACAAGAACAAGAGTTGTAGTGCTCCAAATCTACTTTCTAAACTACTATTTTTTAAAATAATAAAGATTAATGGTTTGAAAAAAGAGGGCCACACAAAGTGGTTCTTTTTTATCAAAAAAATAGTATAGCATCTATAATGGCCCCCTAAAAAGTTTTTTTTTTAAGAATTTCAAAAATTGCTATGTTGAGAAATTATCTAACACCATGTAGTTTATGCTGGTTTTTTTGACATTTTTTTTAATGAATATATAATATTTTACTAATTTTCGAAGTGGACACATCTTGAAAAGATAAAATTTGAGAATGCTCCCCCCTAAATGTTTTGAAAAGTAATTGAAAATATATTTTTTTAATACATGTAGAATGGAGTCTAGTTTCTAAAAATGTGATTTGTTTTAAAATTCAATGAATGAGTAAAAATCTATGCCCAAACTAGCACATATTGGTTTTTGACCAAAAAAAAAAGGCACTAACAAGAGAAGTTATAGCTGAAAACCTTAACATAATCAAAACGTAAAAAAAATATGGTTAGATAGCTAAGAGAGAGCCTAACATCATCACAATATTTTTAGCTTAACATCATCACAGTATTTTTATAAATTTGCATTGAAACATGTGTAAACCTAATGGAGAGCATGACCAAAGATGTCTGAAATTATGTTACCCTTTCAAAAAATCACATTCTTGGCATGAAATGGTCATCCAACCCTTTAGGTTGGATGTCCAAGACAAAATCCAACCCTTTGGATTGGTATTTCCCAATGTAATCAATTTGGCGAGTGCCAAATTTGGCGCTCGCCAAATGTGAATGTTGAGTTTTTAGAATGTATTTTGTTAAAATGTTTCTTTTTTTCTTTATCTTTGTCTTTCTTTGCCAGTGAAACTATATACATGAAATAAAAATTTAAGTATAAGTTGATATTTACATATGGACATTTACTTTCTTATACTTTAAATTATATTTCATGTATATAGTTTCAGGATGCTTGAGAGTGGTTTCAGATCTCTTGGAGATATAATGCAAATTCTACTTTTGGAAGATCTTATAATTTTTCAAACTTAGTCAAATTTTAGTAATCAAGAGGTCAAATTTCAATAATCAACAAGTTGTATCATCTTTCTCTCTATATATCTTGTTCAGTGTTCATCTCTTATGCTCTAGACCTCTCTCTCACTATCTCCATCCCTTTATCTAACTCTCTCTCCCTTGAGCTCAAGAACCCTATCTCTTTGTCTCTCTATCTCTGTCTCTATCTCTTTGTCTCTTTGTCTCTCTTTCTTTGTCTCTTTGTCTCTATCTCTTTGTCTCTCTTTGTCTGTCTCTTTATCTCTCATAAAAATGTAAATTCCTAATATGGGAGTCTAGATCTTTGAAAAATATAAATTATCATAGATGATGTTGAGATTTTCTCACTTCGAGAAATATTGAGGCTCTATTTAGCTCAAATGGGCTCCTTTTGGAGTGTTTTATTTAAGTGCATAATTTTTGGTGTATTTTTTATTGGTGTAGCCTTTTTTTAATAAGTAAACTTGTAGATCTACTTTATATTTATCATAATATCAAAATTACATTTTGTTACAAAATTCCAACTAAAATTTGGGCAACATTCTATGTTATCTTCTATTCAACTATAGTCTGCTAACAAAACCCAAAGCATGATTTATATTTTTAGTCTTTACATTACTGATATACATACAAAAACTAGTCTTTTTATTACTGGGCAATATATAGTATATATTAGTCTTTCATATCATAACTTACTCCAACTCCTCCCTTTAGCCAACACTTGATTGAGGAATGCATACATCCATTAAATGCTGAAATTTGTCTCCAAATTTATCATCTTTCACAGGAAGGAACAACCCTTGGAAAACTTCTCTTGGTGCTACACAAGAGAAGTTATGGTGAATTTTGCTAGGAATGGAAGCCAAAGGAACTCCTCATCACCCACGTGAAGCCTTCTGAGATCTTGCTAATGTGAGATGTCATATCTCAGCTTGACCACTTCCAACACCTCCTCCAATCCATCGAGGAAATCCCACTTAACCAACCCTTTCACTAGGCCCCTCACCATCTCCTTTAGCTTGCCTAAGTCCAATAGCGAGGCAAAGAATCTAGAAGCAACATCCATGTTAACCATATATTTATCTTCCACCATAAAAAACCCCCAAGAACCCACTTAATAGTTGTGAGTTCCAATCATTATCATGTCTTAAAAACCATCTTGAGCTTGTGGTCTATGACCATGCCTAGAAAAGTCATTTTTCTCTTCAAACTCACCAATTTCACTATTGTGTCCATCTCACCATGTCTATAGGCTCTATAGAAGAATACATGAGTTTTATAATTGTAGAAAGCTTCCTTTAATAGACATCTAATGAGCCAATTACATGGGAGTCCATCTATCTAGTTAGGGAGAGAAGTATGACTATTATTACTATACATGTGTACTTTCCACTGGGGCAACATTGGGGCATCTAAAAAAAATTAGATTTTTTTTGAATTTTGATCTTGGCAAGGTTATTCTTTGAACCAACGCAGTAGGTATATTGCTTCAAAGAGGGGGAAAATGTAGATGTTCAAATTATCCTGATTGATATTGTGCATTGATCCTAATTCACTAACACCAATTCTTCTTGGATCACTTCTTTACTAACCAATTAATTGAATAATCCTTATTTAATTAATTCATCATGATTCTTCTTTAATTAAATAAATCACTTTATTTAATTAAATCCTAATGTTCTCTCTTTGATTAAATAAATCAAATTTATTTAATTAAATCCTAATGTTCTTCATTTAATTGAATAAATCATTTTATTTAATTAAAATCTCCCAACTATCCTCTCATTTGATTTAAATAAATCTAAATATCTAAATCAAATGTCATATCAACTAATTCCACCTATGTTAATTAAATCCTAATTAACTCCTAACACTAATCTTCAAATCCTCTAGCTTTTGCAACTTGCACATATAAATCAATTTATTTGATTTATTAATTCCTCTATTTCCATTCAAAAATGACATATTTTTGGAATATTCCACCAATCTGAAATCTCCCTCCCAAAAGGACTTGTCCTCCAACATGGCATTTATAGCTCTTACATGTCCTTTTTTTCTTGAGCCAACTTGACATTAACTCATCTTACAACTCTTCCTCCACAAGCCATCTTTTGAATTTTGAACTCCACCTATATGCATTAATTTGCACATTGTTCAAAATGTGCTCCACCTCTCTTCAATAGCTTGTTGACAAGTGGCACAATGCCATTAGTTCAAGTTTAATCCCACATTCTTCCTAATTCTCATTCCTCCATCCTTCTTTCTTATAAATAGAGGCCTTCTCTATTTGATTTGGCATCTACAATCCATGCAAGATCATTGTTCTCATTTTCATCCACATTTCATCCATGTTAGCATGAGAGTTCATCATTCATAGCAAGGTTATTGGCATTTTGCACCAAGGATCAATCAATCATCATCAAGCTTATCAAGGGATTGGGAAAGGGCTTCTTTCCACATCAAAGAAGCACCAATCCCCTTATGGGATGTTGATTTGAGCATTATAATATAGTTTCATTTGTGATTTATTTGCATAGTTTAATATATTTTGCTTTGTTTCCATATTCATATGTTCAAATAATTTCATAGGGGATTTTTAGTTTACACTTGTTTATTGACTAATGATCACTTGTTTTTTCATGTTTGAGCAGGTCTAAGCTAAGCATCCACAATTACTCCCAACTTGTTTTGGATCTGATTGGATTTTATTTTATTTTTTGGATCACAATTACCATAGAATTCTATAATTCACTTCAAAAAGACAACTCAACCACTTATTCTCATATGAATCCTTCAATTCATCATATTACCCATTTATAGAAGGATGTGCCTTAATCACTTTAAATTTTCATTATTGTCAAGGCAAAAAAGATTAGTTACCATGTTTAATTGTGTAGATGCCATTGGCTGCCAAGTTGGCAAGCATGTCAACCACAACGTTGGCCTCCCAATGCACATGATTTGTTGTGATGTTCCTAAATGTTGCCATATTTTCAAAGATTTGTGCTAAGTAATTATGTAGGTGCCGGTTTTGAATCGATTTTGAATGAATAACATTAAATATGATTGTCAGTCCTCTTCTATCTCCAAATCCAATATTCTTTTCTTTTAGCATAAATCTAGATCATATAACAGAGCTTGTATCTCTACTACATTATTGGTTTCAACCTAAAGATGAATGGATGCACTATCAATCAATTTTCCTTCCCACTCATGAATAATGTAAACAATGCCAAAGGTGCAAGGGTTGCCTCTTGACACATTTTCAAAATTTAGCTTGCACCATCCATGTTGGGGCCAACCAATAATCCTCTACCCTTGCTTTAGTTTTTTTCTCTCCACTTGACCCCACCACCATTGGAGGCTTTAGCCTATGCCATCATTTTAAAATTTTATTATCTCATTCTATCCATAATTTTCATCTTGATCTATTGTTTTGTGTTTGATTTTTCACTACTTCAATGATTGAAGCTTCCACTTTATTCGAGAAAAATAATATGCCATATCCTTCCCTTGGAAAATTCTATGATTACATTCTTTCCATATCTCCCACAACATTAATGAGCAACAGATAACAGAGACATGAGAATGCAACCTTCTTGTTTAGATGTGGCTAACCTCTAAGCAAAATCAAAATTTCATTTGGCAAGGTGCTTTCCTAGCCAAACTTAGCACATAACCATCTCTAGCATTATTGTGTAATTCACATCCAATGAGAATGTGATTTGTGTCTTCCCCTACATACTCACATAGAGGGAATTGTGATGGGCCATTGAATCCCAATTTTTTGAGTCATTCTATTGTTAAGATCATACCATAAAGAATAGCCCATGTAAAATCTCCAGATTTGGGAAGTCATAAATTGTTCCAGCATAGAAAGATTGGTATCTCCATTTTTCCTATCCTACCTTCCAACAATCTATACATATCTCTTACATCATATTATACATTATTTGTACCATTCAATACCAACTTATCTTACCCATTGTAGATAATTATCCTTTTATTTCTTAAGGTCTCTTCCAACAACAAAACCTCTTTTCGCTGGACATTAGGGAGATCACATTTCCTCCACGTCCATCTTATTAAACCATCTACATGACTTACCTCCACATAATTATACACCTTGTATCCCTAGATTCGTACTAGCTCCTACCTTATCTGATGCAAGCCATATATCCTAACTAAAGGGATGTATCCTCCCCAGGAGTCTTCCCAAAAAGGGTCATTTATCCATTATGATCATCCCAAGTAAGATAATCATTTACTAGTGCTATGCTTTTAGTTATGAAATTCTAAATTATTGATCCCTTAGGAAGCTGCTTTGCAGTTAAAATATTGGACAACTCTATGCTATCAAGATACTTATGTTCCAATATTTTTTCCCATTTTATCTAAGGCTATTTGTATAGCCTCCATACCAATTTTGCACCGAATGCTTTATTCTGAAGGAGCTACTTTTTTAGACCCACACGTCCATCTTCTCCTGGCCTACAAAATTTATCCCAAGCTATTAAGGACAATCTATCCTTTTCCAAAGATCCTTGCCAAAAGAAATTCGTAAGGATGCTTGTTAGTTTTTTATCATCAATGGTAAACACGACATTAAGTATATGGGGATAGCCACTATGGTTTCTTTTAAGATTATTATTCATCTAGCCCAAGAGAGCCCTCTGCCCTTCCAATATGCAGCTATATTTGATACTCTCTCTATTAATGGTTCCCACAACATATTTGACTACAAACAAAGTGTTGATGGTGTTTTCTGCACAACAACTCAGACAGAATATAGAATCCTATCTCTCCTGAAAGGTAAATCTCTATTAGCAAGCCTCAAGAGATAACCCCAAGGTCTCTAATGTCAGGTCTTGACAATGCATAAACAACTCAGTGATAAATGTGAAAATGTTGGTAATCACAAAGGGAACTTACTACAAGCAAAATACTAAATCTCAACTTATCAGATCTAACAATATGATGATACTTTGATTCAAAAATATTACCCAATAACCAAAGAAATAGCAAAAGATAAGGGTTTCAAAGAGATTTCTAAACTTAATACTAAACCTAAGATTAACAATGAAAATGCCCAACACTTGAAATGGACCAATCCCTCAAAACTAATCTCTACTCGACCTAGATAAATCTGCAATCTTGTAGAAACAGTGCAATCTTCTAAGGTGTTAGGATTTTCAAATCATGAACATCCATTCAAACGACCCTATTGCAGTTGAAATGAAAAAATCCTCACAATCAAGCTAAGCACATTGAATATGAAGTCCAAGCTAACTTTGCAAAGTAACTAACAATCAGTTGGTTGTGAAAAGTATGGATTGAGGGGTCGCTGCAACATTCAAGTATTGAATCAAAAACATTATTAAATCAAATATAATCTAAATACTAACCAACTCAAAGCAATTTTAAAGATGGAATAACAAGAACCATGCAAGAAAAGAGAATACAAGTGTGGCACCAAATCACAATGTCATTTTTTGCACTAAAATTGTCCACTGTGGCAACAATTCCAGCTTTCTGTTACAATATTTTCTTGAGAACCACTATTAGCTAACCTTGGCTCTACCTAATTCACTCTTTTGCTCTATTCTACTTCTATCTTCTAACTCCTTTTTGACTAACTTCTAACCCTTACAAGAGAGGCGAAATGCCACATTTATAAAAATCCGCCCAGAAAACTGTCAACCCAACAAGAGTTTCGCAACATTAATGGCACAACAAACTAGCCAAGAGAGGATGCAAAAGGTCAAACAAACATTAAATGCACGTTCCATCCAAGTCGGCCCAAGATCTACAATGCAGTTTGGACCAATGTGCGGGAAGATAATAGGGAAGCACAAATCGCGCCACAACCTATCATTAACTCCCTTCCCTATTATCCACATTCTGACCCAGCACTTCATGAACTTTCAAAAGCATCCCATCCAAGTCAGCTATTGGTGGCAAGGGAAAAACCCTAAGTTGATTTTCAATGGACACAATCTCTTCTCTTGATCGCTTGACTAACTTATCCCAATCCACCTTATACATTAGGTATTTCTCAATAACTGCAAGGTAGGTGGCTGCATCATCCAACTGGTGCTCAGAAACACAACCATCATCAAGTGGTGCATAAACATCCTGCCACCAACTTCTCAACTGTTCCAAACTCAAATACTTGGGCGTGATCTTCCTTCGCCCCGTCATGATTTCAAAGAAGGCTATGGAGCCATTATAAACATCGGCTAGGGTATCATCAATCTGTTTCCATTATTTACAAATCTTCCTCAGCATTTTCTACCTAATCTGCAGTGCCCCATACCACTCCCATGGTTTGGTAGCCCTGGAGGAAGGAAGAATTCCATCACCTACTAATTTATCCTCTGTGTATTCCATGATAGTCTTGGTTTTCTGCAGCAGGAGGTTTGTGTCTTCTTTATCTTGTGCTAACACCTGCTTCATCCAATCCATCTCCCTTGCAGTGTCTTTCCCTGTTGACAGGATTTCTTTAATAGCTTAATCACCCTTTATTTGCACCCCTTTAAACCAACTCGTAGTGGCAAGGGTGGAAGCTTTAATCTTTTCTAGCTCAGTAATGGTCTCTTGACGTAGAGGATTTGTAGTAGAGGAAGAAGGGTTAATGGACTGCAGGGGCTTCATTAATTCCTCCAAGAATTTACTAAGATTTTCATTCTCTTTCTTTAGCTCCTGCTTGGTCTTCATTTCCTTCCTTAAACTACCCACAATAATTGCACTAGAGTCCTCATAATGCTTAATGTCTTGCTCGACTGATGTAGGCCCTAGATTAAAAGTCTAAATATTGTAATCCTTTCCAACCACGTCATCTCTATTTTTATCTAGAGCAGGGGTGGCAATATGAACAACTTTGTTATTTGCCTCATCTCTTTCAACCTTGGAGATCACTCTAGCCTTCTTTTTACCTTTTGATTTTCCAATTTTAGCTAGGAGCTCATCCCAATTCAGTGGTGTATCCTCCACTAATACCTATTTTCTTTTTATTTCCCTGTCCAACCATTCAAGGACACTGGACTCCAATTGCACCTGGCTCTGCCCTACTCCTTCTTGTTGACCTCCTAGTATCTCTTCTCCCAAATTTTGTTTCTTAGGAGTCTCATCCCTACTCCTTTTCTCTTCGATGTGTCCTCCCTCATGTCCAGGTGATGGGATCTTTTCTGCCTCTTCCTCCCTTAGGGGAGATTCAACTTCTTCATTTGTGATCGATGACCCTACATATGCAACCAAGGGAGATTGCATTATCTTTTCAATTTCAGCCTCTGCACTATAAAGTTCACCTTCATGGAATGCCTCCCCCTCAGTATCTAGATGATCCTCAATATTTTCCTCCTCACCTAGTTCACTTTTGGCTTCATGAGTCAAAGGAACATTATCATGTTGCACATCATGAGAGACAACCAGAGGAAGGCCAGCCTTAAGCACACTACCCTTAGGAGAAGGAGTCCTAGACCTCCTTGTATACACCTTGGCCTTCTCCTCTGAACTTTCAACATTCACCACTGGTGGGGGGATTACTTCTTCTGCTACCTTGGAGCTTTCTTTCTCTGATAATTTGACAATTCTTTTCCTCTTAGGCACAGGAGGATCAACTTCAGGGTTCTGCTCTTCAATCTCCTCCTGGCCAGATTTCTTAGTCCTTGTCCTCTTCTTAGCCTTTGGCTTTCTCTGCTTTTTAGCTTCCTGGGCTTCTTTTCTTTGAACACCTTTTATCTAAATTTTGACAGGAGAATCAAGCTTGCCTTTACCTTTAGGATCCTCCTGTTCTGTGGATTCTTCAGCGGTGGAGTGGGAATCTAAATCTCCCATCAGGTTGTATGTGCATTTCACTCCCTTATTCTCCAATTCCCATATCGTATGCTTGAGCCACATCTTGGTAACTTTGATAACTGGATCCATCAACTATTTCAGTTATGTTTTCTCCTCCTCTAACCAGTCCACATCACCAATTGGCCTATCCTTTACTGCTTCATAGGCATGATCTTGAATTAAATTCTCATCTTCCAATTGATCAAAAACTACCCTTACATTATACAAACGGACTACATCCATTGAAAGCTAAGAGAATTTCCTCTTTTTGACCTCATACTCATCACTACAATTGGCCCAATAGTCTTCCAGATTAACCCTATGGCTAAATTCTCTACTAGCCTTCTTTTGAGCTTCGCCTGTGATATCAAACCTTGATGTCCTAGAATGAAAATACAAACCGAGGGTATTCATTTCTTCCTCTGAAGCCTGGGCAGAAATAATGGAAGGACATGCTTCTCCAGTTCCAATCCTTAGGGGAAAATCCCCACCAAATCCTGTCTTGTGTTTTTCTTTCTTGACAATAGCATCAAAGTCACAAATCTGTCTAGTTACTTCCAACAATATAATATGATCAGTGGGATACCTTGGAAGTCTATATGGAGCTCTTTGGCAGCCATCAATCTGAATGTAGGAGAAAGTTGGGAACTGTATAAACCAAGCTCCATACTTCTTGATGAGCTCCTTTGCTAGGTCTAAAATCCTGACATGCTCTGCTTCCTAAAGCATTCTAGTGATATACATGGTAAATGCATCAGTTTCCCTCCTATAGTTTGAACTTCCCAAATGCAATTGAGGGAAAACTTCATAAATAACATCCTATCCAGAAATTCCCTTTGCATCCAATCCTTTGTAGGGATGGAATCTCGCAAGTGCATAGACTAGATATGAAGTCATTGTGAAAGTCTTGGTCTGCAACACATTGGACAACTGTTCATGGAGTACTCTACTAATCAAACCAGCCCAATGGTAATCAATCAATTCTTGCTCCATCCTCACAATGGCATGGCACATCCAATTCTCAAACACTCCTGCATTCCTCAATCCAACCACCCTACTGAGTAATGTAATAGCATCATAGTACTCCTTGAATTTTTCCCTAAATAGCTTCTTGGGAAGTTTGGAATAGTGTGACTTAGGCTTTTCCAGCCAAGAGTTGATGAATTGCTAAGATTTAAGAGTCTTCTCCTCATAGAATTCCTTGGCGGACCCCATGTCGAATGCCACCATGTGAGATATGTCTGGCATATCAAATGTCTGAGCAATAGAGACACGGTTGAGGTTTGCTATTGACCTACCTTTAGGACTGATAATATTTTGTGTACCCTGGTCGTAATGTCTGGCACACTCAAGGATAAGATCATAACATTGGATCGTTGAAGGGAAAATGGCCACATGTGCCAAACCTGACTCCTTCATCCTTCTGGTTACCAAAGGAATATCTTTAGCTGTTGTTCTTTCTTTGAAATCTTTGTAGTCCCATTGTCCAATGTTTGTATCTGTCACCTCTGACCAAACTGATGTGATCTTGCTTTCAGGGATCTTGCTCTTAACGTCCATTTTGATCCTTTCTGCTTCAGACACAGAGGATCCGCCTGCTACCTGCTAGATTTAGCCTGCACTCACAAAGAAAACACAGTAAGGACCATAGGAAAGCAAGGCTAATTCATCAATACAACGTTAGAATGAATCTCACATAGCTAGAGTGTTATTAAATCTCATATGAAATGATCACAACAAATTTTGGGTTTCAAGACCATCTACAGAATATGAGCTAGAGAGGAATTTCGAGAAATTTCAGACCGATCGAATTCCAACGGAATAACCCGGAAACACCTACTTAACCATTAAACCTGATCATGATCAATCAATAAATTACATGGGGAATCCAATTATGACATGAAATAATGATTGAATGCATCACAAATCATAAACAAATCCAATTATCTCATGTTCCTTTATATTTCACCAGATTTCGAGGAAATCCATGAGGGACGAATTCCCACAAAGAATGAGCTAGATAGGAGACTTCGAAACATTAGAGAGATACCAGATTTTGGAGAAATCCAGACTCGACGAAATTCCACAGATAGAGCAAAACT
This sequence comes from Sequoia sempervirens, assembly GCA_007258455.2. Classification (NCBI taxonomy): domain Eukaryota; kingdom Viridiplantae; phylum Streptophyta; class Pinopsida; order Cupressales; family Cupressaceae; genus Sequoia; species Sequoia sempervirens. The sequence goes on from VDFB02340382.1 coordinate 39,600, forward strand.
CTGAACCAATCGGCGCAAAAGCATGCACTTCAGTCAAACAAATTTTATTCAGAATGAGGTCACACTGAGTGGGGCATGTCTTGCCAACCGACGATACAACAAACATATTTATATGACCAAAGGGTAGTCCGGTTAAGGTCTTGGTGAATGCCTTTTGTCTCACTGACTTTCGGGGTCCAAGCAAACACTTTGGCCAAACTAAAGTTTTTCAATATGAGGTCTCAGCAAAGTTGTGATGTCATCAGATGAAGTTTCACTAAAATTAGGTGGTTTCGGTGTAACGTCTCGTCGACGAAGGGGAGCCTTATCAAAGCAAATGGATGTTTCAGTGATAGGTTTTGAATTCAGCCAAAGGTCCTGTCGACTGCAGAATGTTTCACCGACATGGAGTCTCATCGGTATAACCTCTGGCCGACAACATGTGGTCTCCTCGAAAGAAGATTTGGGATCACCAAGAAAGGAAGGTTTCGTCATGAAGTCTTGGCGACCATTGGTAGTATCAGCGAAAGCGAAGGTTTTGACAAGAGTTGTGATCTCACCGAAACGTCTCACCGAAGGTTGAAGGGTCTCCCCGACTGAAATGAAGGGAGCTTGACAAGAGCAAAATGTGTTCAGTGAAAGGTCTTGGTTAAGGACAAAGGTCTCAGTGATGGAAAAGAACATCGGTATGACTAATGGAGCCCGCTGTGACCTCTTGCCGACAGAACATAGAAGACTTTATCGGTGTGAGAAATGATATTGTCATGGCAATCAAATATGAACCTAGGAAGGTTTCTCGGTGAAATACAGGGTGATCAATATGACATCTCCCTGACTTTGAAGGGTCACAACAAAGAAAATCCAGAAGGGAGGGGTTATCCCGGACTGCGGCGTGGAGTCACAATTTTACCCAAACACCAAATCAATCAGGAATTCCAAAATTTAAAACTCAGGGCAAGTCAGACATGAACCATTCATAGGTTTTCTTTGCATTCTAGGCCCGTTTGAGAGCAAGTTCAAGATGAATAGCGATGCCCTAGGTTTAAACCCTATACATCTACCATTAACAGACAGGGAAGCTTAGAATTCAATCATTTCAACTGCTAAGTCATTACTAGGGTTCACTAATTACTCTTAAGCGAGATTCATCAAAATGTAGATAGACAAATGAAGTCAAAAATCACCTAGGAATGACAAATAAGACAATGCTGAACAATCCTAGCATGAAATGATCAAATATGTAGGAGCTTGAATCCCACAAGCTCTTATAACATAAAAACGCTGTCCATGATTCTCAATCAAAAGCAGGGCAATGAAAACATACCATTGTGAGACGAGAATTGATCTCAGAAAAAAAAAACGTGAAGCTCAATGGCGTCCACAAAGAACAGATGCAGGAATGCACAAGAAATTACCACAAAATCGAGCAATTCAAGCCCAAATGTCCCAAATCGAATCAAAATCTTGAAGAACCAACTCTAAGGATGCAATCCTCAACTCAAACGATGGAAAATAATAAGCATGATGGCATAAAAGATCTAAGAAATCAAGTAAAATACATCCTTCAAAGCACTCACGGAGTCATTAATGTAATCGATAAGACAGTCAGAGAACCCGGGAATCCAACAACAAGGCAGAATCCAAGAAAATTTGACTTACGCAAAAATCTGTGAAGTCCAAGAATCCTCGAACCATGGTGCAAAACTAGAATCCAAGCAAGATCCGAGAAAATCTGACCAGGGTGGAAAATCCTGAATCAGGGTAAAAACTCAAACTTAATCCAGAACTTAGGATTTTCAATGAATAACCTAGGGAAACACTTAGGCAATAAAAAATAAACATTTAAGCACATGCCTAAATAGTACAAAACCTCAAAAAGAAAGGGCCAAGACACCAAAACTGAAGTGAAAGAGGGTCCCTGCCTTCAGCGGGGCATGTGTGCGAAAAATTGCACAACAAATGGCAACTTTGCTGGGAAAATGCTCCAGAGCATTTGATGACGAACATGAATCAAGAAGCTAGAATCTCTAGTTTCAGTCCCACTATCAGATAGACAAACCAAAATGAAAGGATTAAAGAATCAGAACCAGAGGGTAGATCGAACCGTCCATAAACTAAAAAATCCAAGTGTGTGTAGGTGAGTTCATTTCCCCCCTTAAGCTACTACAAGAACCAAGCTTAGTCAAGTCAAGCTTTGTAAGGATTCTAACTTCAAAAGCAACCTGGATAGAGCCTTGCTTCCAGTTAGACGTCCATAACCCTGACGAGGTTATCACTGTGATTCTCCTGAACATAGCTCTACTGCCAGCCACACGTCCATAGCCTCGATAGAGATATTCAGATACCCCTAATGAGCTGAATTTATTCTTTTGATATTTCAGTATTTCATTTTTCTTTCTTTTGATATTCTTTATATGTCACTTTCATTTCAACCTGTGAACAATGAAGTTCACATTCAGGGCTAAGAATCACAGTGGCACTAAAGCAGAAATAAGATTTTTCACCTGACAAAACTTCACCAGGATTCCTATAGTAACATCAGTATTCTTAAGATATATGAGAGATATAATATTTCTAGAATACTTCAGATTCAAATCAAAGCCAGTGACCCATCCTCTTTAAATCAAACATTTAGACTGTTGGCCATAGCAAAGACTTCAGCCATCCTTTCAGAATACAAGATTTCAGTTCACCAACAAAATACTTAGAACTATCCCAGATAATCATAGATTTGCCATGTAGGTGCAACACACCCAGGAAAAAATAGGAAAACCCCCAAAGCAAGAGCAAAGCAAAACAAAACCAAAACCAAAAGCAAACCTACACTAACCAAAACAAACAAACAAAAAAAGCAGAAAGGGAGACCTACTCTAACTATATACAAGACCAGAGCTGAAAAACAACTCACGACTAGAAATAATGCTTTAGATACTACCCATTGACAGGCAGTGGGATATCCTCTCTAGTGATAGTTTTCAAATGGAAAGCATTATCTCCCAAGATTTTTGAAATATGGTAAGGACCAAGCCAAAGTTTATCAAATTTTCCATGCTCTCCCTTATGGTCGTGGGCTTTATCCTAGTAAAGAACCAAGTCAGAAATCCTAAAAGCTTTAACCTTGGCTCTCTTATCAAACCATCTCTTGACTACCCCCTAATGTTTAGCAAAGTCTTCTAGGGCTTTGTCTCATTTTTCCTCAAGATGCAACAATTCAACAAGTTTAGACTTGTGTCTATCTTCCTCATCATAATAGTTATTAATGAACTGCAAGGTGAGGATCTTTAACTAAATGGGAAACATAGGCTCTAATCCATAAACCAGGTGATAGGGGGAAGTTCCTACAGAAGCTTTATGTCTTGTGCGATCTACCCAAAGAGAAAATCTGAGTTGAGTGTGCCAATCCCTAGGATTCCTTTCTAATAACTTACAAATGACTTTCAAAAGATTCTTATTAGAAGACTCAGCCAACCCATTACCCTGTGGATAGTAATTGGATGCAAATTTTATTAATGTCTCATGATCAAAAGCCTAATTGGAAAACTTCAAAGATGCAAAAGCAGGGCCATTATCACAAACTAAAGATAAAGGGCATCTAAAATGATTGATAATACCTGGTTCAAGGAACTCAATTACTACCTCAGAAGTACACTGCTTGCATGCAAGAGATTTAGTCCATCATGTAAAATAATCAGTAATGGTGAGAATATACCTGTGATCAGCAGAGGAGGGTGGGTTGATGGGGCCAATGAAGTCCATTCCCCATTGTGCAAAAGGTTTTACCTCAAAAACTGGCTGGAGTGGAAGGGCTGAATGCTTCTCCCTGGCTGCTGCGGTTTGGCACACGTGGCATGTTCTGACATGACTGTGGGTGTCTTTGAATAACGTAAGCCAATAGTAACTAGCTCTTAGGATTTGATTTGCAGTAGAATGCATAAAGCCATGGCCCATACCATATCTACCATGAAATTCCACCATCACCCGCTTGGCTTCCTGTTGTCCCAAGCATCTTAAATATAGGCCTTCCTGATTCTTCTTATATAGGACAACTCCTTTTAGCATGAAACTATCACTTTTCAAATGTAGTTCCCTCCTTTGTACTACATTAAGATGATCAGGGCATCTCTGAGTTAGGAGATAATGAACAATATCATCGTACCACTCGCTAGGAGAAACATCCTCTAAAGTATAAGTCTGAGATGTAAGCTCAGGGCCTGTCTTTGAAATTGTCTTCGTGAGCCCTTTCCCTCTGACCAGCTTCATGGGCTAAATCTCAATGTCATATTCTTGTAACATAGTCATACATTTAGCCCTACATTCCCCTAACTCATTTTGCATTAACAACAACCTTACTGCATGATCGAGAACTATAACAAAGATCTTATTTATGAGGATATAATGTTTAAACTTTTTAACTTCCCTAACTAAGGCGTAAGCCTACTTCTCTACGTTTGGGTATCTCAGCTCTGCATCCTTCAATGGTGTGCTTATGAATTCTATAGGATGTTCATTACCTTGGTCAGATTTTTGAGTTAATACAGCAGCACAGGACTAGTCAGAAGCAAATGAATATATGTAGAATGGTTTAACATAGTCTGGACTCACCAAAATCAGGGCTTCAGTAATAGCCCTTTTTATCTCAACAAATGCTTCTTTTGCTTCTGCATTCCATTCAACCTTAGCCTCCTACTTCAACATTGCATTCAATGGCTTAACTATTTCTGCAAACCTAGTAATGAACTTTCTCACAAAATTAATCTTGCCAAAGAACGATTTCATTTCTTTCTTACTAGCAGGCAGTGGAATCTTCAGAATAGCCTCTATACGTTCTGGATCAATTGCAATCCCCTTCTCAGAGATAATGTGCCCTAATAATTTACCTTCTGTAACTCCAAAGATGTATTTCTTGGGATTGAGCGATATACCAAACTCCCTACACTTCTGGAAAACTTTGCACAAATCTGAGATATGATCACCTATCTTCTTTGAAAATACTATCAAATCATCCATGTAGATGATTATGCACTTCCCAATGATGTATTTGAAGGCTATGTCCATTACTCTCTGGAATGTAGCTCCAACATTAATCAAGCCAAAAGGCATCCTTCTATAAGCAAAAGTGCCCCACTTGGTGGTGAAAGCAGTTTTATGTCTATCCTCATACTGCACCATAACCTAGTTGTATCCTGAATAACCATCCAAGAAGGACATCATCTGAGATCCGTTGACAATCTAGAGCACTTCATCTAGTGAGGGCACTGGATAATTATCCTATTCTGATGCCTTGTTTAAGTTCTTGAAATCCACACATAACCTTATTTCACCATTTTTCTTCTGTATTGGAACTAGATTTGCAACCCATGTAAAGTGTCTGACTGGGAATATTATCCTTGCAGACAATAGTTTCTGTACTTCCTTTTGTATTATGGGTTCCAGTAAAGCATTAGTAGGCCTCTGCCTCTATTTGAAAAGCTTCACTCCTGGACTGAGAGGGATAGTATGAGTTATGATTGATGTATCATAAGTCTTTAAGTCCTCATAACCCCAGGGTATCACATCTAGATATCTATGTAGTGCATCTATGATTCCTTTTCTTTCTTCTGGAGTGCACACTTTACCAACAAAGATATTTTTGACATCATCCTGGGATCCCACATTGTACTTGTCACACTGTCCACTAATGGAATCTTTTTCGGCATCCTATTCTTGATCCCTGACCTTATCCAAATCAAAGATTCTCTCTAGTTGTACCATTCCTTTGGGAATTATATTGGTCTTCAAATTAATTACCCCTTCCAAATCCATCTCAGCTTCTTGAAGTTCAGTTTTGTCAATGATTTGAGAAGCAAAAACATCCATGTTTGTGATAAAATCTAAGATATGTTTGTCATCTTCAAATACTTGGAAATTGGTGACATTATCTAGTAATGAAGGTACTGGGGTCAGTTCCACCGTAAACTTCTTTAATCTAGAAAGAGATAGAGGCTGCAAAGTACTAGCTACCTGGGCAAGGGAGTCAGCTGTCTAGTTCTTACTTTGAGGAATTAACTAAATATTGAAGGCATCAAATCCTTCAATGAGGTCCCACACTCTGTGTCTATAGTTGGTCATTCTTCTGTCATGACAAGAATATTATCTCCTAACTTGCTTAACTACTAGCTCAAAATCCCCAAAAACTTGCAAGATTTTAACCTTCTTCTTCAATGCCATTAACAATCCATGAACCAAGGCTTCATATTTTGCTACATTATTTGTACAATGAAATTGAAGTCTATGAGCAGTAAAAAATGTCTTAACTTTTGGGCTAATTAACTCGAATCCTGCCCTAGCTCCTTGCTTTGATTTGGACCCATCGAATCTTAACATCCAACAACCAATAAATGCAGAGTTCCCTGCTTTTTCACTTGCATTGTCCCTGCCAGAGGGGTCCTCTGTAGGCATTACTCCTTTTCATTTGTGATCTTCTTGGAAATTAATTATGACTACAGGAGTGGGATTAATATACTTTTGTACTTGTTTTACTGTAGCCTGACATAGACAACAATCCAATTATGAATGTGAAGCATTATGTACCCTACACCAATTGGGCAAAAGTAACGCTCCAAAGTTCATTCCTCTTCCTAACTAGATCTGATCTTCAATACATTTTTGAATGAAATCTTGAAAACTATCTAGCAAAGCCAGTTGATTATCTCCTAGATCACAATCATTTTTAGCTGGTTCTATTAAGGCTTTAGTACCACTGGATTCTGTTGCAAGGTTAACAGGTGTTGTGTGGAACATAAGGACTTCCTCCACATCTGAATCTTCAAGAGGAACAACAAGCATATAGTTACCCATGCTTACTTTTGATACCAGAATTTCAGTAGAGGTTTTATGATACTCTGTAATCATATACTTCATTTTGGGTTCTCTTTCAATCCTAATCTGGTTTGGCACTCCTTTCCAGGGAAGCCACATATGGGAGTGATTAGTCAAAACATATCCATTTAAAGCCCTGGTAAATTCCCTTCCCAGGATTAGGCCATAAGCATCAGGGATGTCAGCCACCTGTATATTGATAACTTGTTGAATTCTAGGATCAGAAGCAATTTGCATATGAATCATATTTAACTCTCCTACAACATTCACTTCAATCCTATCCAATTGTGTGACTTTCTTCTGGGAATCGGCAGGGGTGATACCCATAGCTCTACAGACACCAAGGGGAATAACATTGGTTGAAGCACTAGAATCCAAAAGATGATTATGCAAATTTTTACCAAATATTCGAATAGAAATCAAGAATGTAGGTGTTTTTGTCTTCCCTTAAAACAGAGTTAAGGGAGTATCTACTTGAGCAACCTGAGTCTTGTCTTTTTCTTTCCCAGCATCTCCAGGGGGCATATGGGCTTGCTTCTGAGCCTGATTTTGTTTTCCTACTGAGTGAGAACTAGATACTCTATTGACATTCTCGCTTACTAATTTATCTTGAGACATGAAATTTGCATTATAAGATCCTAAGACTGCATTCCTAATGGATGGAACTCTTAATAACTCAAATGTAGATAGATTTACCTTTAATTTTTAGAGTTCTTCAGCAACATACATGGCCAATTGTTCTTCATTTAAATTAGTAGGAGTCTCCTTTGGGTATTCCACCATCTTTTCCTTATTTGCATCAACATTTCTCCCTTTTGGCACATCAACATGTCCTGGATCTTGAGACAAGTATTGCCTAGAAACCAGAGGCAATGATGGATTATTGCTAGCATTAGGGTCTGGAGGTGTGTTGAAATTATTTGGTGGAATGGAAGTAGTGAAGGGACCTCTAGCCTGTGGGCGCTGGTGTGGCAACTCCCTCAAGTCATACTTCTTGACAGGTCTTTGGAAGCTTTGCACTTTTTCAACATAAGCCTCTTCTTCATCTCTGGGAACATTATCGTTCACTGAATTCTCATTAAATAACTGTATCATTTCATCTCCATTGCATACCTAGTTTGCTTCTTCTATCACCTGATCAGATTCTTCTTTAGGTACATTCTCCTTATTTTGAGGAAAAGGAGCATGGTTCAACACCAACACCGGTGAATCATAAGGATTAGATGGTACAATTTCTTGATTACTTACATTATTCTCCACTTCATACTAAAAAATTGAGGCTGCTGTTTGGAATTCTTGACAGTCTAACTTAGAATGCTGACTCATCTTGTGAAGCCTACACCACCCTGATAAAGCAGCCTCGGCCAAATATACACTGCCAGGAGGTTTCTCTTAATTTACTAGCTAATTGACGGGTTGATTGGCTGGTTGATCCAATGGGGTGGGAACTCTTCTATTGTTAGGCCCTGTGTTCCAGGTCCTATTTTGTCCTGGTGCTTACCTCCTATCGAACCCTTGTCCACCACCTCTGTCAAAGTTCTGGCCCAAGGGTTGTCCTTTATCATAGTTCTATCTTCTTTCGTTATTATAACTTTTGTCATTATTAAATCATCGATTGTTGTTATATCCTCTATCCTGGTTATATCATCTTTCATTATTGTATCCTCTATCATTATTGTATCCTCAGTCCTGAAATTGCTCTCTATCAAAGTTCTGTCCTTGTGGATTCTCTTTGTTCTGATTGGACTACATATTTCTTTGAGCAGCTTGCAACTGATTATTTTGGTTCAAGTAAGTCACCTCCCTATTCAACTTCTTTATTTGTTTAGAAAATTCATCTAGTCTCTCCTTGCCAGGATTACTATATGGAGGTTGATTCGCATTGTTTTGAGGGTATCCTACTGTAGCATTGGCATTTAGTGATTGGTTCAAGACTTCAGAATTCTGCAGGTATGAAGGATAACTAGCCTGAGGCTAGGTATGCAGGGGTTGATTCACATTTTTGTAGGGGTAACTAATCATGGGTAACACTTGTCCCACAGGAGGCCCTAGGTGAGGGACCAGAGGAACTGAGGTACCTGATTGATGATTGGAGTATGGTTCGCTAGAGCCTGGCTGAGAGCTGGAACTTGTCCAGGGTGAGCAACGGGTCCTAATGAGGGTAGATGCCCAGAAAAATGTTGCCTTAGATTAGTTCTAACTGTCATAGCCTCTGCCTATGCATCAAGTAAATTAGTAGGAGGGTTATTACTCCACTTCATAAAGGTAGTTGTCAAACTATCAAGTCCCTCATAATAGACTTTTAAGGCCGTAGGTTCATCAACAACATAAGGAGCCTGTAGTCTGGTGTAAACATGATGAAACCTATTGTTGAAGGATGCTATAGGTTCATTAACCTCCCTTTTGACATTTGTGAACTGAAGATAGAGCTCATTGGGATTGATGGGGATACGAAACTTCTGCAAAAATGCAGTCTCTAGCTCAGTCCAATGCTCGATAGACCTAGTAGGCAAATGGTTGTACCAATAGAATGCATCTTCCCCTAGTGAATAAGGAAATAATATACAAGATACATCCTCATGGTTTATCCCTCTATCCTTGAGGCCATTCTGAAAGATTATGATGTGTTCCTTAGTAGTCCTATTTGGATCATTCACAAGGAATTTTGAAAAAAAAATGTTTAGGGTTTTTGGGCATGACACTGTAAATGGAAAAACTTAATGGATATGGGTTGGTTGCTAGGAAATCCATTAGTGGAGGTGGGGGTGGTAATGGCTGATTTATGACTAGCCGAGGTTTTGGAGTGGGAATGCCCTCAAACTTAGATGTACCTGATGAAGACAGGGATGATGGAGATGAGGGAGGTGGATGGGATGATGATGATACTCCCCTTCTCCTGGTCCTTCTTGACCTAGTAGGGTCTGATAAATCCTAAAATTCCTACTCTCCTGGAGTAGATCTGGTTCTTCTTCCGAATCTTTCAAGAGAGATGGCGTCCAAAAATTGATCCAGCTTGCTTATTCAGGCCCTCCTTCTAGCGCCAATCCTATTGATGGTGTTTTCTACATAGCAACAACTCAAAAAAAATGTAGAATCCTATCTCTCCTAAAAGGTAAATCTCTATCAGCAAGCCTCAAGAGATAACCCCAAGGTCTCTAATGTCAGGTTTTTACAATGCATAAACAACTCAGTGATAAATGTGAAAATGTTGGTAATCACAAAGGGACCTTACTACAAGAAAAATACTGAATCTCAACTTATCAGATCTAACAATATGATGATACTTTGATTCAAAAATTTGACCTAATAACCAAAGAAATAGAAAAAGATAAGGGTTTCAAAGATATTTCTAAACTTAATACTAAACCTAAGATTAACAATGAAAATTCCCAACACTCGAAATGGACCAATCCCTCAAAACTAATCTCTACTCAACCCAGATAAATCTGCAATCTTGTAGAAACAGTGCAATCTTCTAAGGTGTTAGGATTTTCAAATCATGAACATTCATTCAAACGACCCTATTGCAGTTGAAATGAACAAATCCTCACAATCAAACTAAGCACATTGAATATGAATTCTAGGCTAACTTTGCAAATAAACTAACAATCAGTTGGTTGCATAAAGTATGGACTGAGGGGTCGCTACAACATTCAAGTAATGAATCACAAACATTATTAAATCAAATCTAATCTAAATATTAACCAACTCAAAGCAATTTTAAAGATGGAATAACAAGAACCATAAAAGAAAAGAGAGTACAAGTGTGGCACCAAATCACAATGTCATTTTTTGCATTCAAATTGTCCACTGTAGCAACAATTCTAGCTTTCTATTACAATATTTGCTTAAGAACCACTATTCGCTAACCCTGGCTCTACCTAATTCACTCTTTTTCTCTATTCTACTTCTATCTTCTAACTCCTTTTTGATGAACTTCTAACCCTTACAAGAGAGGCGAAATGCCACATTTATAGAAATCCACCCAAAAAACCGTCGGCCCAGCAAGAGTTTCACAACATTAATGGCACAAAAACCCTACCAAGAGGGGTTGTGAAAGGTAAAAAAAAAATTAAATGCATGTTCTATCCAAGTTGGCCTGCAATCTGCAATGTAGTCCAGACCAATGCACAGGAAGATAATAGGGAAGCACAAATCGCGCTGCAACCTATCATTAACTCCCTTCCCTATTATCCGCATTCTGACCTAGCACTTCATGAACTTTCAAAAGCATCCCATCCAAGTTAGCTACTGGTGGCAAGGGAAAAAACCTAAGTTGATTTTCAATGGACGCAATCTCTTCTCTTGACCGCTTGACCGAATTATCCCAATCCACCTTATACGTTAGGTATTTGTCAATAACTGCAAGGTAGGTGGCCGCATCATCCAACTGGTGCTCAAAAACACAACCATCATCAAGTGGTGCATAAATATCCTGCCACCAACTTTTCAATTGTTCCAAACTCAAATACTTGGGCGTGATCTTCCTTCACCCCATCATGATTTCAAAGAAGGCCATGGACCCATTATAAACACTGGCTAGGGTATCATCAATCTGTTTCCTTTGTTTACAAATCTTCCTCAGCACAATCTGCCTAATCTGCAGTGCCTCATACCACTCCCATGGTTCGGTAGCCCTGGAGGAAGGAAGAATTCCATCACCTACTAATTTATCCTTGGTGTATTCCATGATTGTCTTGGTTTTCTGCAGTAGGAGGTTTGTGTCTTCTTTATCTTGTGCTAACACTTGCTTCATCCAATCCATCATCCTTGCAGCATCTTTCCCTATTGACAGGATTTATTTAATAGCTTAATCACCCTTTATTTGAACCCCTTTCAACCAACTCATAGTGGCAAGGGTGGAAGCTTTCATCTTTTCTAGCTCAGTAATGGTCTCTTGAGGTAGAGGATTTGCAGCATAGGAAAAAGGGTTAATGGATTGCAGGGGCTTCATTAATTCCCCCAAGCATTTCTTGAGATTTTCATTCTCTTTCTTTAGCTCCTGCTTGGTCTTCATTTCCTTCCTTAATCTACCCACAATAATTGCATTGGAGTCCTCATAATCCTTAATGTCCTGCTTTACTGATGTAGGCCCTAGATTAAAAATCTAAATATTGTAATCCTTTCTAGCCACGTCATCTCTGTTTTTATCTGGAGCAGGGGTGGCAATATGAACAACTTTGTTATTTGCCTCATCTCTTTCAACCTTTGAGATCACTCTAGCCTTCTTTTTACCTTTTGTTTTTCCAATTTTAGCTAGGAGCTCATCCCAATTCGGTGGTGTATCCTCCACTACTACCTATTTTCTTTTTATTTCCCTGTCCAAGCATTCAGGGACACTAAACTCCAATTGCACCTGGCTTTTCCCTACTCCTTCTTGTTGACCTCCTGGTATCTCTTCTCCCAAATTTTGTTTCTTAGGAGTCTCATCCCTACTCCTTTTCTCTTTGATGTGTCCTCCTTCATTTTCAGGTGATGGGATCTTTTCTACCTCTTCCTCCCTTAGGGGAGATTCAACTTCTTCATTTGTGATTGACGACCCTGCATATGCAACCAAGGGAGATTGCATTATCTTTTCAATTTCAGCCTCTGCACTATAAAGTTCACCTTCATGGAACACCTCCCCCTCAGTATCCGGATGATCCTCAATAATTTCCTCCTCACCTAGTTTACTTTAGGCTTAAGGAGTCGATGGAACATTATCATGTTGCACATCATGAGAAGCAATCGGAGGAAGGCCAACCTTAAGCACACTAACCTTAGGAGAAGGAGTCCTAGACCTCCTTGTATACACCTTGGCCTTCTCCTCTGAACTTTCAACATTCACCACTGGTGGGGGGATTACTTCTTCTGCTACCTTGGAGCTTTCTTTCTCTGATAATTTGACAACTATTTTCCTCTTAGGCACAAGAGGATCAACTTTAGGGTTCTTCTCTTCAATCTCCTCCTGGCCAGATTTCTTAGTCCTTGTCCTCTTCTTAGCCTTCGGCTTTCTCTGCTTTTCAGCTTCCTGGGCTTCTTTTCTTTGAACACCTTTTATCTTAATTTTGACAGGAGAATCAAGCTTGCCTTTACCTTTAGGATCCTCCTGTTCTGTGGATTCTTCAGTGGTGGAGTGGGAATCTAAATCTCCCATCAGGTTGTATGTGCATTTCACTCCCTTATTCTCCAATTCCCATATCGTATGCTTGAGCCACATCTTGGTAACTTTGATAACTGGATCCATCAACTATTTCTATTCTGTTTTCTCCTCCTCTAACCAGTCCACATCACTAATTGGCCTATCTTTTACTATTTCATAGGCATGATCTTGAATTAAATTACCGTCATCTTCCAATTGATCAGGAATTTCCCTTATATTATACAAACGGACTGCATCCACTGGAAGTTGAGAGAATTTCCTCTTTTTGACCTCATACTCATCACTACAATTGGCCCAATAGTCTTCCAGATTAACCCTATGGCTAAATTCTCTACTGGCCTTCTTTTGAGCTTCGCGTGTGATATCAAACCTTGATGTCCTAGAATGAGAAGACAAATCGAGGGTATTCATTTCTTCCTCTGAAGCCTGAGAAAAAATAATGGAAGGACATGCTTCTCCAGTGCCAATACCTAGGGTAAAATCCCCACCAAATCCTATCTTTTGTTTGTCTTTCTTGACAATAGCATCAAAGTCACAAATCTGTCTAATTACTTCCAACAATATAATATGATCAGTGGGATACCTTGGAAGTCTGTATGGAGCTCTTTGGCAGCCATCAAGTGAGATGTAGGAGAATGTTAGGAACTATATAAACCAAGCTCCATACTTCTTGATGAGCTCCTTTGCTAGGTTTGAAATCCTGACATGCTCTACTTCCTAAAGCATTCTAGTGATATACATGGTAAATGCATCATTTTCCCTCCTATAGTTTGAACTTCCCAAATGCAATTGAGGGAAAGCTTCATAAATAACATCCTATCCAGAAATTCCCTTTGCATCCAATCCTTTGTAGGGATGGAATCTCACAAGTGCATAGACCACATATGAAGTCATTGTGAAAGTCTTGGTCTGCAACACATTGGACAACTGTTCATGGAGTACTCTACTAATCAAACCAGCCCAATAGTAATCAATCAATTCTTGCTCCATCCTCACAATGGCATGGCACATCCAATTCTCAAACACTCCTGCATTCCTCAATCCAAGCACCCTACTGAGTAATGTAATAGCATCATAGTTACTGCTTGAATTTCACCCTGAATAGCTGCTTGGGCAGTTTGGAATAGTGTGACTTAGGCTTTTCTAGCCAAGAGTTGATGAATTGCTGAGATTTAACAGTCTGCTCCTCATAAAATTCCTTCGTGGACCCCATGTCAAATGCCACCACATGAGATCTATCTAGCATATCAAATTTCTGAGCAATAGAGATAGGGTTGAGGTTTGCTATCACCCTCCCTTGAGGATTGATAATCTTTTGTGTACCCTGGTCATAATGTCTGGCACACTCAAGGATAAGCTCATAACACTGCACCGTTGAAGGGAAAATGGCCACATGTGCCAAACCTAACTCCATCCTTCTGGCTACCAAAGGAAGATCTTTAGCCGACATTCTTTCTTTGAACTCTTCGTAGTCCCATTGTCCAATGTTTGTATCCATCACCTCTGACCAAATTGATGTGATCTTGATTTCAGGGATCCTGTTCTTAACTGTTGGTGTAATTAATTAATTATTACACTAGCATAAGTTAACTTAGGTCATAAATCATTTAGTCCTAGGTTGCATCATTTAATAAATGGGATAATATTCCCTTCCTAGTTTGTGGGATAAGATTCTTTCTAGAACTTATTTCATCATTTAATGATCATCTACATAGGGTTCACATGTTGTCACATGTTGTTAGATTATAACACTTGGCAACATCTCATGCATATTAGGGTTTACTTCTTGCCTATATAATCAGGCATCTTGTTCATTTGTAATATATCATTTTCATCATATCAATAGAATCTTAAATCAACCCTTCATAGTTGCAACACTTCTCTTTGTGGTTGATTATCTTTCATGGCTAAAGTCCTTTATTGTGGAACTTCAGGGGTTGTGCATCCATTAATCTTAACATTAATGTCCATTTTGATCCTTTATGCTTCAGACACAAAGGATCCCTCTGCTACCTTGCTAGATTCAGCCTGCACTCACAAAGAAAACACAGTAAGGACCACATGAAAGCAAGGATAATTCATCAATACATCATTAGAATGAATCTCACATAGCCAGAGTGTTATTAAATCTCATATGAAATGATCACAACAAATTTCAAGTTTCAAGACCATCCGCAGAATCTGAGCCAAAGAGGAATTTTGAGAAATTCCAGATCGATCGAATTCCAACAGAATAACCAGGAAACACCTACTTAACCATTAAACCTAATCATGATCAATCAATAAATTACATGTGGAATCCAAATATGACATGAAATAATCATTGAATGCATCACAAATCATAAACAAATCCAATTATCTCATGTTCCTTTATATTTCACCATATTTTGGGAAAATCCATGAGGGACGGATTCTCGTGAAGAACGAGCCAGATAGGAGACTTCGGAAAATTAGAGAGATACCAGATTTCTCCAGACTCGATGAAATTCCACGGATAGAGCAAAACTCTGGACCAATCGATGCAAAAGCATGCACTTCGGTCAAACAAACTTTATTCGGAATGAGGTCACACCAAGTGGGGCATGTCTTGCTGACCGGCGATATAGCAAACATATCAATATGACCAAAGGGTAGTCGGGGTAAGGTCTTGGCGAATTCCTTTTGTCTCACCGACTTTCGGTGTCCAAGCAAACACTTCAGCCAAACTAAAGTTTTTCGATATGAGGTCTCAGCGAAGTTGCGATGTCATCGGATGAAGTTTCACTAAAATTAGGTGGTTTCAGTGTAATGTCTCACTGACGAAGGGGAGCCTTATCGAAGCAAATGGATGTTTTGGTGATAGGTTTTGAATTTAGCCAAAGGTCCTGTCGACTGTGGAATGTTTCGCCAACATGGAGTCTCATTGGTATAACCTCTGGCCAACAACATGTGGTCTCATTGAAAGAAGATCTGGGATAGCCAAGAAAGGAAGGCTTCATCATGAAGTCTTAGTGACCGTTGGTAGTCTCAACAAAAGTGAAGGTTTCAGCAAGAGTTGTGAGCTTGTCGAAAGGTCTCACCGAAGGTTGACGGGTCTCCCCGACTGAAATGAAGAGAGCTCGACAAGAGAAAAATGTGTTCGGTGAAAGGTCTCGTCGAAGGACAAAGGTCTCAGCGATGGAAAAGAACATCGGTATACCTAATGGAGCCTGATGTGACCTCTTGCCGACAGAACATAGAAGACTTTATCGGTGTGATAAATGATATTGTCATGGTGATCAAATATGAACCGAGGAAGGTTTCTTGGTGAAATACAGGGTGATCGATATGACATCTCCCCAACTTTGAAGGGTCACAATGAAGAAAATCTGGAAGGGACAGATTATCCTGGACTATGGCGTGGAGTTATGATTTTACCCAAACACCAAATCAATCAGGAATTCCAAAATTTTAAACTCAAGGCAAGTCAGGCACATACCATTCATAGGTTTTCTTTGCATTCTAGGCCCGTTTGAGAGCAATTTCAAGATGAATAGCGATGCCCTAGGTTTAAACCCTATACATGCGCCATTAACACGTAGGGAAGCTTAGAATTCAATCATTTCAACCGTTAAGTCATTACTAAGGTTCACTAATTACTCTTAGGTGAGATTCATCAAAATGTAGATAGACAAATGAACTCAAAACTCACCTAGGAAATGATAAATAACACAAAGCTGAACAATCCTAGCATGGAATGATCAAATATGTAGGAACTCGAATCCCACAAGCTCTTATAACATAAAAACACTATCCATGATTCTCAATCAAAAGTAGGGCAATGAAAACATACCATTGTGAGATGGGAATCAATCTTAGAAACAGTAAACGCAAAGCTCAATGGTGTCCATAAAGAACAAATGCAGGAATGCATAGGAAATTGCCACAAAATCTATCAATTCAAGCCCAAATGTCCCAAATTGAATCAAATGCTCGAAGAACCAACTCTAAGGATGCAATCCTCAACTCAAATGATGGAAAATAATAAGCATTATGGCATAAAAGATCCCAGAAATCAAGTAAAATAGATCCTTCAAAGCACGCACAGAGTCATTAATGCAATTGATAAGACAGTCAGAGAACCCGGGAATCTGACAATAGGGAAAAATCCAAGAAAATCCAACCTACGCGGAAATCCGTGGAGACCAAGAATCCCCGAACCATGGTGCAAAACCAGAATCCAAGCAGGATCTGGGAAAATCTGACTAGGGTGGAAAATCCTGAATCAAGGTAAAAACCTGAACTTAATCCAAAACTTAGGATTTTCAATGAATAACCTAGGGAAACACTTAGGCAATAAAAAATAAACATTTAAGTACATGCCTAAATAGGACAAAAGCTTAAAAAGAAAGGGCCAAGACACCGAAACAGAAGCGAAAGAGGGTCCCTGCCTTTAGTGGGGCGTGTGTGTGAAAAATTGCACAACACAAAGCACCTAGGGTAGGCCTAGATAAGAACTAGGGGACTTTTCATTCTTGAATTCAACAATTTGAAGGATTTCTTGCTTCTTTGTAGGGGTGTTGATAAAAAAAATATCTCTCATTTTTTGAGCATTCACTTCCTAACTAGAGGCCTTTGAATAGTGTTTAAAAATTTCTTTGAATCCTAAGGCTTCTTTTATTTTAGCCATACCAAACAACATTGTGTCATCAAAAAATTACCGAAGGGTACCGAGATTAAGATTTCTTGTGATCTTAAAGCCTTCAATCTTTTTGTCTATGTGTGCATGATGGAAGGAATTTCCCAAAGCATCTGTCATGATGAAAAAGAGAAAAGGAGATAATAGATTACCTTGCTAGAGTCCCCAAGATGATTTAAAGAAACTTTTAAGAGATCCATTTACTAATATTGAGAAGCTAGGGTTATTTGTGATGCTAAACAACCAATTGATCCATCCCACTTCAAACCTAAAGGTTTTTAAAATGAAAAACAAAAAACATCTAGTCTACCTTGTCGTAAGCTTTCCTCATTTACAAATTTACCAACACTTGTTTACCAATTCTTTGGGAAGAGTGAACAAATTCTTGGGATATGATAAATCCATCCAAAATCGATCTCCTAGATATGAACCCCATTTTGTTCTTCTATTATGATGTGTGGTAGGATATTTTAGTCTATTTTCCATTGTGTTAGCCAAGATTTTGTAGATTGTGTTTCACAGTGAGATAAGGTGGAAGTCTTCCAAAGCACTAGATTTCTCTTTCTTTAGTATTAGGGATATGATGGTATTATTTATTTCTTTTAATGTTTTCCTTTTTCTCCTTGAATCTTCAATTACTTCTCATACCTCTTGAACCATAATATGTGAAATTTTTTAAAATAAAGATGTGAAGAAATCATCTAGCCCAAGTGCATTATCTGAATGCAGTTGCCAAAGAGTAGCTTTTATTTCCTCCATCATGAAGGTTGAGGAAAGTATTTTATTTTGTTCTTTTGATCCTAAATTTGGACTGTTCACCACTAAAGAATTTATATGGCTGAGGTTTGAACCATTTCAATTGTTGAGTAGATTTTTGAAGTATGCAACCACCTCATTCTTTATCATTCTTTATCATCCTTGGATCTTATAAGATAGAACTATTTGCCAGTTTTAGCTAATTGATCCTATCATGTTGCCTTCTAATCTTAGTAGAATTGTGGAACAATTTAGAGTTCTTTTTTCCTTTCTTAAGCCACACTTCTCTCAAATTTTACTTCCAAAAGGTTTCCTCCTTAGCTAGAATATCTATATATTTACCCAAAAGAGTCTTTTCCTTCATGAATTTTCCTTGGTCCATTCCATCCCTAAACACCTCCTCATTGAGAACATGGACTATTCTTCCAATTCAACCTTTGTGTCAAAGATGTTTTTGAAGTGTGTTCTATTCCACTCCTTCAATTTCCTCTTCACATATTTCAACTTTTCCAACAATACATTATAGTGCCATCAAAGACCACTTCATTCCACCATTCTACTAGTAATTCCATGAAGTTGGGGTCCTACAACCATATTTTTTCAAATTTGAAAGGACACCTTTTTGTTTTGGAATCACCAATTATATTCAACTGGATTCGATTGGGTAATGATATGAACTTGAGGTGGGGATAATGATGTTTTCCATTGTGAATGGAAAAAGGTTGAGATTTCGTGAGGAACGTATCAAGTTTTTCTACTATGCAAGTTGTATCCAATCCTTCTATTATTCCAAGTGAAACAACCATTCTTCATTGAAATTTTAATTAAAGAGTTTCTATACACAAAGGCCTTGAAATCTACTTGTGCTTGTAGTCATCTCTGCATTGACCCAAGCTTATCTTGACTATGGATAATTACATTAAAATTGTCCCCTATTGTGCACTTTTTTGTTCCCACCTGGGATATGAATTCTTCTATCTCTGCCTAGGTTTTTATTTTTCTATTGGAGAGGTCAAACCATAAACATTTATCAAATTGAATTGCATCTTATCCACTAGACTCCTAACTTTATATGCCATCTATGATCTGTTACCTGCGATTATTTCCAATGGATCATATTGTGGTTTCCATAGTACTTCCAACCCCCAAGATTCCCTAGCAACTTCCATCATCTCCATATTCCAAAATTTCATACTCCTTTTAAGGATCTATTCCTCTTTCTTAACCAACTTAGTCTCTTGAATAATGAAAATGTCAAACTTTGACATTTCTATGAAGTGCTTGACTAAGAACTTATTTTAAGGGGCATTTAAGCTCCCAAAATTCCATGATATTATCTTAATGGCTCTTTGGGAAGGATTTTTCCCTTCCCAAATATTAAAAATCTAGTAATCTTCATTTGACCTTCTACATCACCTTCTTGATTTAATTTTTTTGTAATTGTTTTTCTACCCTTTTTGAGCTTTCCTTCTCCATAATTTAGGAATTTTTTCTTTGTTTCCTTTTTATTTTATTCCCAACTTCACACCTTTTTTAGGACCACTTCTCTCTTGGATGAATTTCTCTTCCTCTTGCAATATCCACTCCTCAAATTTAGCCACACATTCCTCTTCCTCCAAAATAGGCATCTTGTCTCATTCTTTGATCCCATTGTGATTCAATTGAACTTCATTACTTCTATCCATTGACATTAACCTTTGTTTGTTTGTGATCCAAAATAAATCATTGGTAACAACCTCAATTATCATTCCCATTTCCTCTATGTGATCCTTCATTCCTTCGACTTCACCACTAGGCCCATTGGCCAAATCCTTAGATTCACCACCTTGCAATGAATTCCCATTTCCCTTCATCCTTGACTCGTGAAAGGAAGGTGGATTTGTTATGCGAATTTTCTCTTCCACTACCCTACCCCAGGGGTTTTTTGTCCCTTCCACTTCCAGTATACTTTCGAGTGGTGTCTCCCCTCTTGGGCAAGCATTATGCTCTATCTTAGAGTGTAAAAACACAAAGTTGTGTCACACTTTTGACCAAATAAATAGTTCTGAGCGAAAAAAAATTGGTTGGAAAAGTTTCGGCTGAATAGGTTTCGACTAAAAACACATGGCCTATACATGGCACACAGGGTTTTGGCTGAATAGGTTTCAGCCAAATCCAAAAATAATATTTTTTTTCCCTTTGCCACTTTGAAATTGGCTTATTTTATGTGTGGGGTTTCTATAGAAAGGGTTTCAATTGAAACCCTTTCTACCAAAAATGTCTATGTGGCATCCTAGTTGGCAGCCAACTCAACTTTTTTCAACTTATTTTTCAACTTTGAACTTCAACTAAGTATTTCTTTAGTCAAAATGATGTTTTTTTTTTTTTAAATACCCTTCTATAGAGCTCAGAGTGGTGAATCTGAATATGTAATTTTTTTAATATTTTGATTAGTTTTAATATATTGTATTTTTAAAATAATGCAAGTAGGTTGTTAAAGTTAAAAAAGAGGTTGATTAATTTTTTTTAAAAATAGTAAAACATATTAAAAAAATTAAAAAATATATGGGGCACTAGAGGAGAGAGGCCTCTTCAAAAGGATATAATTTGTTTTTCGAAAATAATTAAAAAAATAGACAATATTTGACATCCCATGAAAACTGTCAAATTTTGACAAGTTTGACTTTAACATCAAAATTAGATTTTTTTTACATGCACTAGATATGGAAGTTACCTATTTAGAGAAAAAAATTTAGGGAGAAATGAAGTTTTTTTCAATTTGTTTCTTGACGGCCCGTGAAGTCACTTTTTTGTGAAATTTTCAGTATTCCAAAATCTATTCTTAAATTGATAAAAAAAATAATGATTTAATATATATATATATATATAAAATTATAGGAATAAACTTCATCAAAAGTTATACATTTCATTAGTTTACACCATTTTGAAATTCCAACCATTAAGACCAATTTTATGGTCGAAGTTCAATTTTTTTTTTTGTTGTTGGCCGATTCCTTTATAAAGTGTGACACAGGTTTGTGCTTTTACCCTAAACTTGTTTGGGCTTGTATCCTCCTGCAATATTTTAGGTTCCATTTCTCTTTCTTTTTCACACTTTTCCTCTACATCCAACCCATCCCTGTAGTCCTCTATTATGGGTGAATCCTTAAGTTCATTTCCTATGGATTTTATGTATATTTTCCTAATTAGATCCATATTTCCAATGCCTAATTTCACTTTCCCTTGGTAGTTAGGCTCCATGACAATATTTTTCTTCCATCAACCATACTCTATTATTAATTCTAATTCCTCCCACAAATCTTCACTAATATCTAATTCCACACAAAATTTGACAAATTCCTCATTTCCCTCTTATAGAGGAGGGGGACCAACCACACCAAGGCTCTAGGTCATGGAGAGCTGAGAGCGTAAGGCTTCCCTAATCTACATCAAGTTGGATAAGTGTTTGATGCTAGGGATAGAGAATGAAGAGCAATCTCAATGCTTCTGTCACTTTGCTAACCCAAGAGTTTTAGTGGGGCTAAATGAGTAGGTTTTGGAACCCAAACTATACATTAGACAACTCTCTACTAAAGGATAGCAGTGCAAAATAGGGACGACAACACGACGCACTAGTGTCTCATAGGTGCACTGGCATCCGTACAAATAGATAGTGACAAAGAATAGTCAAAGGTGTTAAAACCTACTAAAAGCTTAGCGGTTGAGGTCTAAAGTGATAACTGAAATAATAAATGATAGAATAACTGAAATAACAAGAAACATGATATAGAAGTGATAAGAACAAAGGTGGTGAAGATTTAACTTAGAGAAAGTCTAGTTCACTAGCAAGCTCCACATGAACAAGTACCTACACACAATAGAGAAGGGAAAAATGTTGGGGCTGTTTCTTGGCTTGCCACAATCAAACCCCCATTTTGTGGTTTCCACCTCCACAAACAACCAGATAGATAAAGGAGTAGAAATGTGAAAAAAAACTATGCTAGAAAGGAAATGAATCCAAACACTACGAGAGACACTATGCTACTCAAATTCAACAACAACATAATAGAAAGTAAACAATACCACCCTCGACCAAAGGCACTCAAGGCCAATGAGAGAGGAATGCAAGTCTACAATTGTGGCAAAGTCAATGTGGCCACAACAACATCAAAAGTAGTCTCGCAAGACACCAAGTTGAAACTTCTATGGTAGATGTGAAGAATGTTGCGATTGTTGAAAGATTTGATAGTGTAGCTAGTAGCTTAAAGTTGCAAGAATATGGAGTAAGAATTCCAAGAATGTGAAGCAAGATTGAATGAGTGTGTAGAGGAGGTGAAGAATGTGAAAGATAGACAATTGAAGTCCAATTAGGAGGGAAAGAGTCATTCAAAGGTCAACAGGAAGGCGCAGGGGCATTACATTTTTTCGCTAATGGAGAATGTAACTCCTTTGTAGATTATAGAGGAAGGAATCTTTTCAGGATGACAGCGTGCCACATAGATGTTCACGCCCTGTGCATGTGTCCCTGATAGAAATTCCCCCACTAAGATTAAAAACAAGTGCCAAGTGGATGGAGTTCAGATGGGTGATGTGGAATTACATGGTCAAATTTTATTTTTCTAAGGTGAAGGATGTAAAGGGGGAATTTACAAGGGGGTGAAAATTCACTCCTATACATTTTCCCCCCACTTTAGTGAACATGAGTTTCAATGAGTGTTTGGTAAAGTTGGTCAAAAAAGTTTCAAGAAAATATACCTAAACCATCAAGGAAGCAAACCACAATCTAGAATACTCGAAAGCATAGGGTAGGAAAATGGCTCCTGAAATCTTTTGAGCCAAATTTTTTCAACTTTTTCAATTGCAAGTTACAACCAATGCACCCGTTAAGGTTAGCAGCTAAACCAAAACGATGCTGAAGTAACTCTAACCAAAATGTACACCAGGATCCCAATGAGGGCAAGGTGTGAGCATTGGTCAGAGGATCTGAATGTAGAAACAAGCTGGAAGGAACTCTAACCAAGAATGACACCGATAATGGTGAGCATATGGTCAGCGGATCTTCTACACTACAAGAATTGAAAGGGAACTCAACACCAAGTATGTGCTACCCAATCCAGTATGGAGTTGAGGCGACCATAAGGTGGAGTAATTACAAATTACAATGCTTGAAAGAGAAATGAGCTAAAATGATGAAAGTACTCGACACCCAAAATGTGCTTTCTAACTTGGAGTGGGAATGGAGCTACCATAGGGCAGAGGTAAAGGAAATACAATTGCAATTACTGAATGGAAAGTTGAGCATTACAATTATGATAAGCAAGAATAACCACTGCTGTTAGTACTACTACCAGCTTACAATATGAAAGATAATATCTTGCTATCAATGTGAATCAACATATAAATAGAGCTGCAACAATATATATTGAGTTTCCTTTACTGAACAATAAGGTTTAGATCTGAAATTGCACTAAACAGACCAACCTCAAAATCTGATTTATGACAGTCCAAATTTCCACGTGCATAAACAACAGCCCTATACTTCACAAAACCATTCACAACTATCTCCAGACTCACTCAAATTTCATGATACAAAATGCAATATGACTCTAAGCTGATGGCGCCCAAGATTGGCACATGAAACTGACTCAAAATGCTGATATGAATTAATGGCACAATTCCCAAGAAAGGAAAATGGTATGGCCCAGCAAGAGGGGTGATTTCCTTTTAAAAATCATAGCCTTCAAAATAAAATCTATAACTTTGGGAATAGGGTCACCCCTTACAGACAGAGGTAATAAGACAGTACCCAGAAAGATCTTTTTTGTATTTTCTGATATATGAATAAAAATGACAATTTGCTGAATGAAATGCAACTCTAGAAATTACACTAAAATGCAATAAATCTGATCTAGAAAACCACAAGCTGATTACAATGCACAAATCCCAATGCAAGACTCACAAACTACCTATCTCACCACTAGTCGCTGTCTTTCAAGCGAGAAGCAATGCCTAGCTAGGAGGCGTACATTCCTCAAAGCAATCCCAGAGCTAAACTGGCAGCATAACATTCCTGTAGACCAAAGATGCTCAAATGAGAACCAAAGGATTCCTTTTATAATTTTTCGTTGACCTTCTCGAAACCCTAACCTTATTTTTAGAGTCAAACCCTAATCCTTCAGCAAATGGCATCCTTTTCTTCAAAGCTGCAATTTTGACTTTTTAATTATTAATTTATTCCTTCCTTGAAGTTGGCGTCCAACTTATGCTTGGAATAAATCTTTAATTAATTCTTTAAATGAGGCGCCCACCATAAAGAACATCTTTTAAAACAAATTAAAGTGAAGTTGCTAGGCCAAGGGGGTCAATGTTAAATTATAACATTAAAACATGACTTAATTAAAAATAATCCAACTTATCTCTCTAGATATGCCCCAAAGCCAAAATTGAGTAAACCAACTGAGTCGACTAAAGAGGAAGGTCAAATGTGCTGAGACCCATATGACTACTGCCAGAAATAGAATTTACTAAAAATAGTAAATTCCATAAAATGCTCAGAATGCCAAGAGAAACATATCACTGCGAAGCCCACAGAAAACCCAGAAGGAATCCGCAGTTCAATCACCAATTCACAAGCAATCACAACCTCCACATAGAAACCCTAATCAAACCATCTAAATAGCCTATGGGTCTCCAGAATAGGCCAACGGTCATCTGAGAAGATCATGCTCGAGAAGGGGACATTACAGCTCCACAGGTACTCTCTCCTGAGGAGGATTGAACAAAGTGCACCGAAGGCCCACTGACCAATGGTGGATAGATCGTGCAAGATGTAGGTGCTTCACAAGTCCTCAAAATTGCAAAGAAGGCACCCCAAGGTACTCTCTCCTGAAGAACTTTGTGGAGTCGTATTGGAAAGCAACTTCATAGGAGCACCTATAAAGCAAAATTTTAATTCGCAAATAAAACATGTTAGAAAATAAAAAGCCACACAAGAAAGCTAGCAAATAGTTAACAATCAAAGGAAGAGCTTTCAAATGGGTCCCTCGGGAACCCTTCAAAAGAAAAGGGGTCCATTCAAGGGACATTCTGTTTGAAAGTGCAAGAGTAGCTTTTTGTAAATCAATTCAACATTAAGGAATCCTTTCAAAAGACTTCACTTCATCAAGGAATTTGAAAGGAAGAAATCCCTCTCACAAGGGGAAGGTTGGAACATTTCCCGTAGGAGAAGGTGCTCCCTCCTCAGAGGAAAGTTTTTCAATTTCTTTCTTTACGAACCCATGATGAAGGAAAATCATTTTGCTAGGGGTCCTTGTTGAGCAATGCAATTTTTGAAAAATAGAGATTTTCAAGAAGGGATTCATTGGCCACTAAATGCACCTTTTGAAAATTTAAACAGTATGATATCCCCCCTCTTAGGATGGTGTGTGCTAATCACAAAAGGAATTTGACATCCTAAGGAGAGAAAAGAAATAATGAAAAAGTGATGTTGTGGCCTGCAGAACATAGCAAGATGTACCCATGGTAATTTTTTTGCACATGTGAGGGACAACACATGAGCACCACAACATCATGAAACAAGAAAAAGAGAAATACGCAAAGAAAGGAGAGACAATAACATAACGAATAAGAGACAGGGATGATCTGATATTTCGGGGTTAGATTTGCTCATAGATATAAAGAGAAGTATAATAGTATATAAATGAACTGTCATCAACCCCCTACTATATCAGACCATGTGAAGAAGGCACATGAAGACAAAATAAAAAAAAATTGGGTCAACATGGAAGGTAGGCCTAAATTCCCCTAACACTTTGCATCATCTCCAATTGTGGAAAGTCAATACACAATAGAGGAAGAATGCTATGAAAAATAGAAGTTTTACGACACAAAAAACACTCTTTTATCCAAGCACCTACAAGGGTGACAAGGGGAATCCAGGAACATATAAAACAAGCACGGGGGAACACAATACATACACAACCACAATCTAATCTACAGGTAAAGAAGAGGCACCCCTTAGTCCTCATCAACCAAGAGGTCGTCATTTTCCCAATCTAGATCATTGTAAGGGGAGGGAATACGAGATTACAAGGGTGGAATATCAAGGGGGGAACCCTCCGAACCTCTCACAACAAGAGCCAAGGAAGAAGGCCCCTCAAGGTCTTCTCCACTCAATTCTCATGGGGTGAATGTTAGCAATCTCACGAAAATTGCCGATAGGGTCGGGACGTCATCCACAAAGTTAAACATGCACTTCATAAGAGTGCCATGTGTTAACACAATAGGCGAGGGAGGCAATGCTCGAGATCCACTACTAGAATCATTAAAGGACTCAGGAGCAATGAAAAACTCTTGGGATGCTAGGGATTCCTCCATCACTAGGATGACACAAGCCAATGTAGAACCATCCTCCAAAGAAGGAAAACCCTTCTTTTGAACCCCATTGCAAGCAGGTTCATCCTCCATCTTTTGCTTCATCGAGGGATGCAAGATCCCAATAGATGAAGTAGAGGGTGTAGAGGAAGAGGAGAAAATCATGATAGACACCACCTAGGTATTTGACATGTCCACAAGTTTTGAAAATGATGGGATGTTCAGAAGGGACATTAGAAGGGTGGCTCAATCGAAGGAGCAATAAACACTTGCACCCTCTTCGAGTGAGGATCGTTCATGCTCATGGTGGGATCTGGAAGCAAGACTGAAGCTGAGGGAACTAAAGCAAAGAGGATGGAAGAGGACACATCAGAAGGTGTTGAAACAAGAGCTATTGAATCCTCTTCCTTCTTCTACAAGGTGGCCTACTTAATGAGCAGAGCCTTCCTCCAATGCTTACACTTGTGCGAAAGGCGATTTATATGACTCTAAGAGATGGAGGCCATGACCTAAGAAGGGATGAAGACTCATGTTCGATCATCGAAGTATCCATCACGACTGTTTCCAATGGAGAGAGGGACTCTTGGACAGGAACAAGAGGAGGAGATGGAGAGGATGATGGAACAACGGGGGGAGCAGGCTCGAGCGCCTTAGTGTGGGATTCTTCCCATTCACTACCTTATAGGTAGGACTGGTAGGAGGCCGTAGAGGTTGAGACATAGAGGATACTACATAGGGACCCTTCCTCTTACCATAAAGAATGAGCCAAGGCACCATGGGTAAGAGGGGAAGTTCAAACACTAGATGCTTAGGCTTTCACCAAGCGGGCACCATCGAACACCCTAGAAAATGCATAGGAGTGGAAGTCGATGGTGTTGTGGAAAGGTGAGAGGAAGTGACATGCGAAACAACAGAGGAAGAAGAAGTAGAACCCTGGGAATGTGTAGACTTCCCCTTCCCTTTCAAGAGGAGGAGGCAACTTGCTACTGTGTCATAGGAGGAGTCACTTTTGGCTGTCCCTTGCCACTGATTTTATACTTTACGTAATTCTAATAAATTAGGTTCATTTTGGGAGGAAGCAAACCAACCAAGGTAGGCCAAAAATGATCCAAGGAGTAACCCCCATGGGATACCAATGGCTGGTATCTAGTGTCATGCATAACATGTATGACACCTTCATGGGAGAACTTCAAAATTTTTTGAATAACAAAAGCGATTCCATTCATGGAAGCCAACCAAGGGATACCTAGCTTCACCCTAAATAGATCAAATTTTGGAATGATATCAAATCTTGTATCCACAACCCTAGGTCCTACTAGGATGGAGAGGGTTATTGAACCATATGAAGCAAGAGAGACCATCGCGTGTATGTATAGTAGATTTAATTCTCTCATATTCCTCCATGTGTAGAAAATTTAGTCACAAAGTCTCTTCCGTAATAAAATTCACTTGATTCATGGGGTCCACAAGGACTCCCGTTACAATGTTTCCATTTATGTGAGTAGGAATTTATAAGGGAGAGGGCTGGTTATTCAAAGGAAAATCTTGCGAGGTGAAAGTCACATTTGGCGAGCCAGTCACAAGATGAGGGGGAAGAGTAGGAGTAAATGAGAACACATGTACATATGTTGAGGCCTTAGGAGAAGCATCAAAAGGATCAAGAATCAAGTTCACAGAGTGAGATGGAAACAGGTCCGTATAAATCTGCAACTCACTATTTTCCTTTTCCACTGATTTATTAGTGTTTTGCTTCTTCCCATCGAGGCAGATGGTACCATTGTCAATGTGGTCTTGTATCTCATAATGCAAGTGCATGCAAAATTCAATATCATGCTCGTGAACATGATGGTACTGGAAAAACATGTTTCCATCATACCAATCAGGATAAGGCTCCTTCAAGGGTTGACGATTTTCTATTGTTATAATTTTATCCTTTAATAAATTTTGCAAAATAGAAGAATAAGATTCAGATAATTTCATAAAATTTTTGTTGTGCCTAAGGCCATGATCATTAGTCGTGGAAACTACATTTGCAACAGACTTTCCTTTTCCTGAAATAGACACTATATATTTTCCTTCAAAACGAGAGCACAAGGAGGATCCCTTGAACTAAACCACTATTTACTGGTACTCTTGCAATGCAACACACAAATGTGCAAAAGAAGGATATTTCATCAAGGACAATTTCTCCTATGAATCTCATTGCAGGTTGCCTATGAATACCTTCTACACATCCGAGTTGGGTAGCGAGTATGAGATTTGTGAAAAGAGCACCTAGTATCACACAATGAAATCAATTATCTTCTCGTGCTCTCCTTTCTTACATCAGATGAGATCCAAGAAGGTCTTCTTTGGATCGATGTTAGCCTAGAATTGCTAGAGAAACTAATTTACAAGCTAGTCAAATGAGAATATAAAATTGTCAAGCGAGGAACAATACCACTCAAGTGTTGTATCCTTGAGAGATCGAGGGAAAAGCTTTGCCATCAGGGCATCATGGTGAAAGAAATTTGTACAC
This sequence comes from Sequoia sempervirens, assembly GCA_007258455.2. Taxonomy (NCBI): domain Eukaryota; kingdom Viridiplantae; phylum Streptophyta; class Pinopsida; order Cupressales; family Cupressaceae; genus Sequoia; species Sequoia sempervirens. The sequence continues at coordinate 68,862 of VDFB02340382.1, forward strand.
ATCGCATTAAAAGTAGATACATGTGTCTGTGAATCCCCTATATCACCATACTTTTTGAATTTAGGAATTTTCATTCCCTGAGGGAAAGGAGTGCTCAAAATTGTCTCTGACAATGGACTATATTGAGAGAAGGGCTAGAAGATAGGTTGGGAGGAGGCTTGAGATAGATTCACCAATTGGTTTTGCATTTGACCCATATTCTCTAAGATAGCATTCAAAATAGGTTATGAAGATGACAAAGGTCTAGTGGAACCTCCCCCAGAACCACCACCACTAGAACCTCCTCTAGAATCACCTCTGAAGCCGCCCCCATGACCTTTATTGGAACCACCAGCATGACCTTCGCTAGAGCCACCACCATGGCCTCTACTAGAGCCACCACTACCAGCTACTGAAGCCACCACCACTCATTCCACCGGATCCCCCACCATCAGGGGCAGTAAGAGGGGTGAAGCTAAAACCAAGGGGTATTCTGGTCACCTTGATTGTGTGGGATGTTTGAGGAGTAGAGGAAATGCTGATCAAAGGGCCTATTTTGGCCATTCACATGGACATAGTAGGCATCAAGATACCTATCTGTCTCTCATAAGCATCAATCATTGTTCCTCAGGTAGTACCCAATCTAGTGATATACAAAGGGATGTATGCTTCAATTAGATCGGTGAGGCTGCATAAGAATTCTACGCTCATCTGATCCTTTCCTAACATGTATCTCACCTCATTAACAAGCCTAGTGGCTCTTGCCATAATTGATGCTTCCTCTAGATGATTCCTAAGGTCTAATAGCCTCTTGTCTAATGCCAAAAGGTTTTCTACAAGAATGTGTACAATATCATCCTCATCCAAAAATAAAGTTGTAGGGGATGCTAGAGGAGTGGTTGCACAAGTGGTCTTGTCAATGAAACCCATCTCGTCTGTTGAAACCTCATCTTGAGAAAAAATAATCGGTAGTAAAGACTGTGGTAAAACTAGAAGTGATCTTCATCTTTTCCATTTGTAAGTGTCACACACTTCTTCTAACAATGTACTTAGAGGTCGTAGATTGGGTTGTGATGCTCATAAAACCTCACAACACCCAAGTCTACAATGGTCACCGAGTGTGAGGGAAAAAGTCTCAACATGAAAGAATGGATAGACATTGTTTACATCAAGTTCACCAAAATGTAGAGGAGGGGGACTGACCACACCAAGGCTCCAAGTCACAGAGAGCCAAGAGTGGAAGACTTCCCTAATCTACCTCAAGTTGGACAAGTGTTTGATGCTAGGGATAGAGAATGAAGAGAATTCTTAGTGCTTCTGTCACTTTGCTAACCTGAGAGTTATAGTGGGGCTAAACAAGTAGGTTTTTGAAACCCAAACTATACCTAAGACAACTCTCTGCCAGAGGATAGTAGCGCAGAACAAGGATGACAAAGCAGTGTGTTGGTGTCCATATGGACAAACAGTGACAAAGAACAATCAAAGGTGGTAAGACCTATTAACAACTTAGAAGTTGAGGTATAAAGTGATAACTGAAATAATAAATGATAGAATAACTGAAATAACAAGAAAGATGATATAGAAGTGATAAGAACAAAGATGGTGAAGATTTAACTCATAGTTTTTTTGGTTCCACAGTAAGCTCCACACAAACAAGTACCTACACACAATAGAGAAGGGAAAAATGTTGGGGCTATTTCAGGGATTTCCGTAGTTAAACTCCCTATTTTGGCGTTTCCACCTCCACAAACAACTAGATAGATAAAGGAGTCAAAATGTGATAAAGAAACTATGCTCAAAAGGAAATGAATCCAAACACTATGAGAGACACTATGCTACTCAAATTCAACAACATAATTGAAAGTAAACAATACCATCCTTGAACAAAGACACTTAAGGCCAATTAGAGAGGAATGCAAGTCTACAACTATGGCAAATTCAACGTGGCCACAACATTGTCGAAAGTAGTCTCACAAGACACCAAGTTGCAACTTCTATGTTAGATGTGAAGAATGTTGTGATTGTTGAAAGAGTTGATAGTGTAGCTAGTAGCTTGAAGCTGTAAGAATATGGAGTAAGAATGCCAAGAATGTGAAGCAATATCAAATGAGTCTATAGAGGATGTGAAGAATGTGAAAGATAGACATTTAAAGGCCAATTAGGAGGGAAAGATCCATTTAAAGGTCGGTAGGAAGGCACAGGGGAATTACGTTTCATCGCCAATGGAGAATGTAATACCTCTACAAATTCCAAAGGTAGGAATCTTGTTAGGATGATAACACATTGCACAGTCATCCACATGTCATGTGCATGTCCCTGACAAAAATTCCCCCACTGACACTAAAAAAAAGTGGCAAGTGGATGGATTTTGGATGGGTGATGTGGAATTACATGGTCAAATTTGATTTTTCTAAGGTGAAGGATATAAAAGGGGACTCCTATACACCCGCTTCATGCAATTTTCATGGACAGCTAAATAAAGGATCCTAGAGCATCCCCAATCTCTTTTAGTGACTACTCATTCCATAATTTTGTTGGCATATTATATAATCTAAACCACATTAGGGTTTTACCCATACTATGTTTGCAAGGATCAAAGTTCGGTGTCCAATCCATCATATAAAAGCCACATCCTTCAACATTAACAACCTTTTTTTAATATTTCTATCTTTAAGTCTTCAAAACTGCATTCTATGAGCAAAATCCCATTGGGTAAAGATTTAATGCTTACCTCTTCCCCCATTGATCTTCCCACCATTTACACATTTTTTCCCAAGGGATTTTCATGCCTACCAATTTGGTGGAGAAGGCCTTTCTTTTCAGCCTCTCATTTTTGTTATGTAATGACTTTGTTCATATGAGAATTGCCTTGATGTTAAGGTTTATTCTTCTATGATAATTTGTGTCCTCCTGCCACCAATGACTACTACAATTTCCATTCGACTAATGTGAGCTTGACTTGAATTTTTTGTTTAATATCCAAGGGTTCTTCTATGAGATTGACTGCCATCTTTTCTCCTAAGAGTTCCCCACATCCAATAGTCTCCAACTAAGAGGGATATGATCCACCCCTATGGAAAAAGAAGGGATGATATTTGTGATTGCCTTTCCTTTTTCTTTCTTTTTTCTCTCTGCAATTTCTTCGACACCTTGAGTGCATGAATCAAAATTTTGGTTGTGAGCCATTACTGAGTGGAAATATGTATTATTGGTGTAGCCTAATTATTACCACTATATCTTAAAATTATAGTTTCAACAATGTGGCCTCATTTGGCTTCTCTATTACATTGAGATCAAGACTACTTTGTTAATTTGGTAAGTAGTAACTATAATCACATTGAGTATAAAGTGTCATCATCATAATTTGTTGGGGGTCTCTTGATTAATTAAATTTGAAGGTGTTCTTGTGGTTTTTCTTCCATTCCTCTTTATTTGTGTTAAATATTTCTTGCTTCATCATGGATATTGCTTTAGCTCCACTTCTTACACTTGAAAAATATTTTTCATAGAAATCTAAAATGATCAAATTGCAAAGAACAGAGTAGTTGTATAGAATTATGAGGGACTTGAGTGTGAACCAAAGGATGAGTATAAAAATACTTAAGTGGTTGAACAAATAGGATGAGGCCATGATCTTGTTTTTCTTGTATGTCTCTCTTGGGTTGTTGTTTCACATTTAGTACCTAGCTACACTTATGGTTGTGTGTAATTCAATGTTAAACTTATTGGACAAACAAATGAAATGCAAGAAAATTTGTTGGAAAATAAACTAATAATTCTTAATTATTATAGTTTTGATAAAGTATAATATATTATCATGAGTTTTAAGTCATTAAGAAAATAAGTGAAGGATTACAAGATTGAAAAAATAGATACATAGTTATTCTCTATAAGCTAAAAATTAATTATTCAATGTTCATGTCTACCTGGGTAAAATCACAATACTGTGTCACTTTTTGGCCAAGATGGACAGTTATATCAACATTTTTAACTGAATCTTCATCTTCTGAGACCTAGAGAAGATAAACCATTAATAATTTGAAGATGATGCAAACTATTGATTTATGGCAATTCTTGTGTAGATTCTTTTTTTTAATTTTTGAGATAAATCATGAATCTTTCAACATCTCATGTAATAACTATTTTTAAATAGAAAACAACATTTTCAAAAAGTAACGTTTGTTTCATCTAACATAAATTTTTTCTATAAAGGATAAAATTCTAATTTTTGAAACATAGATTCTCAACATCAATATCTAGGGCAAGGATACTTTTTTATAATTTCTTGTTGCATATTTTTTTTAATTAATTTCTGAAGTCACTGTAACTATAATTTAGACATACCTGTGTGTCGTACAACATAACTTGTGTATAATTGAAATCTTTTTTTTTCTGGTGAAACAAGAACATCAATACCTAGGGCAAGGGCATTTTTTGATTTTTTTTTACAATGGTTTACTATTTTTCCACCTCTGCAGAATGAAGAGCTTGATGTTTGGAGAAAAAAACCTATGTTCAGTAAAAATTGAAAATTAAATACATGATAAAATGATAACATATCAAAACTATACTTGTTGGAAATCTCATTTCGAAGGCTATGATATGGAAAAATATCTTGTCAAGTTAAGTTCATTTGAAGGTACAACTCAGGGTTTGAAACTGAATTTTTTGAGGACATTTTGATGCAAGGCCAAACTTGTCATGTTCGACCCCTTCATTTGAAGGACCTTCACTTGAAGCCTAGCAAGGACCTTCAATTGAAGGTCACTATGTAAAGGCATATTATTTTAGGTCTTTAAGTTTAATTGAAGGTATGGCTTTGATTGAAGGTATAAAGTGATATACCTTCACTCGAAGGTGCATTTTAAAAACATCCATCCTCCCTAAAAAATTTTATTGTCTCAAAAGTGAGACACAGTATTATGATTTCACTCACCTTCTATGCTACCAAAATTCCTTGGGGAATAAATTTTAGATGTCTAATTTTGAGAATTTATCCATGTCAGTCAATAGGGAGAAAGATAGCTTATGGTATCAAATTTCTTAAGAGCCTTTAGACAGTCTCTTGAGAGATCTTGGATTGAAGATCTTGTATTTTCTTGAAATAATAATTATTCTTTTCTCTTGCATCCTTGGATAATTAGGAGAATAAAAAAATGTGATATAAATACTAAATTTTTAGGGATTTATTTGAAAGGAAACTCATAGCCATAACAAACTATTTCCATATAATTACATGAGAAAAATATGTAAACAATTATTAAGAATCTATAATGCAAAAGAATAGCCAAGCATACCATCAAGATGACACAAGATGTAACTTAAGAAAACCCCCATGAGGGATAAACCCAACCTCCAAAATAATGGACACTTAATGTATTATATTATGAACAAATATTACAATACACTTGTAGATTATCCATGAATTCTTCTAAGACATCAAGCTCCCTACTTGCACTCCCTATGAACAAAAAATTTGAATCATGTAACCATACATCCCAATCCATGCTTCCTCTCCTCACATAGGTAAGATATAAGATATGCTCAACCAACCTTATCCAACAATCCAAAGGTTATGGTAGCCAACTAGCTAAGATCAACAACTATTCATGTACTTGATTTTATAGAAATAATCTTGTACAAAACCATCAAGTGGTATTATATAAAACATGATTAATACCATGAGCTTACAAAACCATGTACCCCTCATTTAATTTTTGGTACTAAGTTTTTCTAATATTAATTATTTTTCCAATGTGCAAGCACATATTAAATATTTATCCCAATGTTACATGCAACATACAAAGTGGGGGTAAGTGCAAGGTGGGTCCACTTTTTGGCCAAAAAGTGGAAGCATTTTTCCTAAAAATCAAAGTTTTCCACAATTGGACCAAAAATTTGAAACACTTTTATATAAAACATTAAAAATGTTCAATAATATGAAATGTATTTTTTTGAGTCTAGCTTTCAAGTGTGTAATTTATTCTAATACCTATATTTTCTATAGACTTGGATAAAAAACACTTTTAAAAAGTCACCATTTTTGGACCATAACATGCATGTGTACAAATGACATAATTTGACCTAAATAAAAGTATTTGTCTAATTCTATGTGTATTATATTAGAGATTGATGAGGATATGTTTTTATATTTTTTTTAATTATTATTTATTAAGAGGGTAAATGCTTTTGACTCAAAGCTATGAACCGATGAGGTCACAAACGAGGGGCCTCATCCCCAATATAAACTCTCAATAATTATATCCCAATGGGGTTTGAACCTTCATGGCAAGAATAACAACACAACTTAACCATCACACCATGCCACTATTGGCATTTTTTTAATTAATTTTTAATTGGCCTTAATTTTTGTTTTTGAAAACCCCTCGTGTATGACCAACATAATTAGAGTTAAACTAATAATAAAATGGTTCTTTTTTCTTTGTGTAAAGAATGGTGTTTATATTGATTCTATATAATTTTAAAAAAGAACTTTAAAAATTAAGTTTTAAAAAGACCTAAAAATTGACATTTCAATTTTATGGACTAGTTTCTTCATAAATTAATTAATAATTAGAAAGATAAGTTAAAGCATAAAAAATTATATATTCAAAAACTACACATTTCCATATATAATGGGTTTTAATTTCATTAATTTTTTTTAAAAAGAATTCATCATCCATATAGATAAAGTCAATTTTTTCTCTTACTACTAACATGGACTTGTAGTTGTAGATCTAAGGCTAAAGGTCAAGTTACCATTCCTTTATTGAGCATAAAACCAAACAAAAAATATGGGTGAAGATTTAAAACTTTTAAGAATGGGTGCCTATTTTAAATGACCTTGCAAAGTTAAAAAAAACCTTTTCGGAATGGGTACCTGTTTTGAATGGGTACCCATTTAGGCTCAGGTACTTGTTCCTCTCAAGACTTTTTTGGCTGACACTTCCCCTAAAAGTGGACCCAATTTCTTGCTTCTACTTTTGGCCCCCAAAAATATCTAATCCATGTGATGTACACATCCTTAGATTCCTTAAGTGCACCACAAATGATATTAATTTTATACTATAAAAATTATGCAAGATGAACAACACACCTTTTCCAAAAATTCTCCCACTTGTATACATTGTATGAGGGGTCAACATTAAGCTCAAACATCAAGGGAATAATCATTATAGAAAATATGTACCATCAAGACATCTAACTACTCCATGTACTACATCCAAATACCTATAACAATGATCAAGGTTACCACCATCTTAAAAAAGGACTCCATCATCCTCCCTCATGTTAATGAACTAAATATAAGATCCAAATAAAAAATATTCCATGTTAACTCTCACATAGAATCATAAATCTTACATCAAATTGATATCCAAACATAACACTAAATTTAATGGTAACACATATGCCTAAGTAAGCTACCAAGAATTAATCATCATAGCTAGAATATCAAAAATAGCTAGCTTCTAACACATTCAACTAACCATACCTAAAAACCAAGGTTTTCTCATCATAAAAAGTAAATCTTCTACCATCAATATATCCAACCTAATCCACAACCACAAGTCTATCTTGGAACTCTCACTACATGGGCAATGTCAAATCTAAAAATGATCAAGGCCACATCACCCAACCCACACAAATCACAACAATAGATACCAACACAGAAGATGCGAGACAAAAAAAATAACTCACTTTCAATTATTTTTAGAAATTGAAATTATATATTCAAAACTTACATGCTACAACTTCATGAGCTTGATTCATTACAACAAAATCAACTCTAAAAACAAAATATATTATTCAAAGCCACAATCTGCACTAATAGAGCCACCCTCTACAACCCCCACTTAACCCTTTTTATTTTACCCAAACAACTACCCTAGAATATTCTAGAAAGTGTAACTTTTCCTTTTGTTTTGGCACCAAAAGTCCCACTATTTGATTTCTTTCCTAGGAAGAAATTTTAATGAAATTCACTTTTTAGTGGGGCAACTTCGTGGGGCCATGAATTTTGATCCGGGTGTCCGATTTGCTATTATAACATATTGTTGGAAAGTTCTTGAAGATATCTACAACACCAAATCCATTAGAGATCAGTTCGTCAACTTTTCAAGCTATTTCAGGGCCTCTAAGGTTTTCATATCTAAATTTGAAGCGACATTGGAGAAATTTCTCAGGACAAAAATTTAATATCTCCCAAACCATGCAAGGTATTGAGATGATTCTTTCGTGACCATAACTGTTTTTTAGTTTTGCTCCTTGGGGTAAATTTTCAAGTCCATATGAGTCCATTTAGGCTAACTTACTAAAAATAATAAGTGACAGTTTTTTTCCTTTTTTGACTTTTGACTGTCTTATACCCCTTAAGTTCCATCATGGGACTCAAAGCAACAAAAGAAAATAAGGATTTTTTTTTTGGGTGATGCAATATTTCCCTACGCTGTTGGATGCTCTTGCATCAAAAAATTATCAAGGTATCTAAAGATCCACTACAAACACTCATATAGAAATTGTAGCCAAAATTATGTAGTACCAAGGAACATCCAAAAAGATATGCAAATCGAAAAACAAAACCACTACAATATAACTCTCTCAGCACTAGTGTCCATAACTCTCCCAAGTTCTCCATACTCAACAAATTAAAGAGATAAAAGAGCCTCCATTTTTTTACTAAAAATAATGAAGTAAAATAACAAAACATGATAATAAATATAGTGATCACAATAAATCTACAAAAACCTCAACTCCAATGTCATGTGAACATGAACCTTAAAAAAAAAATATAAGACCAAAGAGGGAACTTAAAAATCATAACATGTAGCATGTCATTATACTAACAACTCTAAGCCCTCAAGTTTTATAAAGTATGATCTCCTTCACAAAACTATAAATAGAGAAGTATTATTAATATATAGCCAATCCAAGATGTAATCCTCTCAAACCAAAGAAAGATCAAAACAAGATAAACATTCCAAAAACCAATAGAGTAAGTCTAAAACCATCCTCTACACTCCTCAATAAGATATCAAAAACTAATATCCATGGATCAAGAATCATTCCCATGGGAATATAAAGGAAAAATAACTCATGCCAAATAATCCTCAAATAATCCCTTCATATCTAACATCCACAACTCAAGACTCATCCCCATGAGAAAATAAAGCATAAAATAAAATGTATATGAAAATAAGGTGGGTAATACATATCATATGATTTAGTGTTGAGAGGATTGAGAGTGGGGAATGATATTTATCCTCTAAGATAGCCAATCCACCATGACACACTCCAAGCATTATCTCCTCAACTAGTTCATGTTGAACTCACGTTCAACCTAGGTGTACGCTCCTTGATCTTCTTGTTGAAACCTCATCAAAGAGTAACTATCTCAACACATAATCTCCAAGAGCAAGAGATCTCCTAGCCTCATCCAAATTAAAATGGGTGTACAATCGATCATCTCATGCCAACCAAACTGCAATGCAACATTGTAATAACTAGAAGCTCACAAGTCAAATGATCACACAACTCATCAATTAGATTATCCATAATCATCACCAAATCTCCTTGATTTCATCATATACATCTCCTCAAAATTACATCATATATCCAAAATTATGTCACATCTCGTTCCTTTCATATAAGCTTAACTATTAAATTGTGAAGTTAAATTATTAGGAAAAATTGAAAAAAAAAAGTTTTTGAGTGTTCAAAAATAAAATAAAATAAATGAAAGATATTAATTTTGTAGTATACACACACACAGATATATATATATATATATATATATCAATTTTTTATCATTTAAAAGTTTTTAAAATTGATTTATAGAAGAAATTAAATAAATAAAAAGGAATATTTAATTAATTAACTAAATGGACTACTTCCTAATAAATAAAAAAGGGAAGAAATGAAAGTAATTATGAATCATTAAAAAGATAATTTTGGGAGTGGGGGAGATATATCTTGGTGTAATGTAAAAATAAGGAAAGTTTGGGAATATTATGAAGCATTCTCCTTGCTTTGTGAATCCTAATCACACATCCTATTGAATGCACACGACAATTGAGAGGGGGTGAATTAGTTGTACATTAAAACATCAAAACCCTCATTAACATTCAGATTTGTATTAGTCCTTAAACCCTTAACAACCATTAAAACCTTATTATGCATTAGCAGAATGTAAACATGATAAACAGTAATGCAAACACATCCAAACACACAAGAACACCAAATTTACCTAGAAAACCCAAGAAGAGAAAAACCACAATGAGGATTATCTCACAAGATAAAATAATTACAACATTGAATACAATAGGCTCACTATCCAAAAGAAAGAAGGGCTCATTGCCAATGGCTCACTACCAAGTAGAAAGAAGAAGATAAAAGATTGTTACAATGAGAAATCCATCTAAGAGCAACATAAAATATCCACCACTGCTTCACCAAAACATTTGCAACCCCACTGAAGAATGCAAACACCTTCTACTCACTGCTTCCAGTAGTCTTAGGCATTAAAGCTCATACTGCATTTTGCACTTTCGCACTTCACATCTCAACACTTCAAACCACACACTCACCATTCATCCTCTATACATTTATCACAAATATATACCATCCTCAACCTTGAAAACAATCTACAAGGTCGGCTATGCACCTCAAATGTGCAAATTCAAATTAGGTCAGCACCATAAAAATTTATAGTGGAGAGGAATGAATGTGGACCACATCACACCTTAAATCAGTTACAAATCCACTAACACATGCCACACCACACTTACACAAACATCGAAGCATATCTGCAATTAGTGTAAACACCCAAGGTTGATCAAACTTGTGTTAATACCATTAAACATTTAAGTACACACTTCACCAAATCCAAAGATGACTCACGATCCACATAAAACACTTAAACACAATATTAGAATATTCCATCAACATCCTAAAATTCATAAAATCCTTTGTAACAACATATAATTGAAGACTATAACCATGTTGTAGACCCAACTAACCTTCCACATATTGCAACACATGAATCCAACCTTGTAGAGCACCAAAAATCAAACAACTCAGACTGAGGACAAAAATAAGCAATATAAGAACACTCCCAAATCTATAAAACCAAAACCCACAATGTGAAGAAATACGGAGCAAAATCATTTCTCCCAAACAACACTGCTTAATAGTTCATAGACTAGTGAACATAACTTCTTCTGTCAAATGATCTAGAACATGAAACTCTAGATATAACACCTTTGAACACCTCTAATAAACATATCAGAACCACACAAGCAAATCTTCAATCATGAAGAAATATGGAGCAAAAAACTAAACACTACTCTACCACACTAAACTCTCTTTTAATCAAATTTTCTCAAAAGCACTTGGAAACCAAACACCACAAATATCATCTCATCACCTGCAACACCCCTCTCATCATCTCAACCATACAAGAGGTTGAACATCCAAAAACACATGCATATAAAATCAACACTAGAGGTTGACATTAGTGAGACTACTAATGACAACATAATGTAACCAATCAAAGCATCTACATAGGTTGACATCAATGCAACAACAACATAGATCTGTTGACATTAATGAAAACACAAAATTCCAACAATGTCCCCCTTTGTCATTGATGTCAACACATGATATGAAAAAAAATCAACAACAACCAAAAAATTTGATCAACGTATACTGCACATCAATTCACACTACTCCCCTTTACACAAGCATCTATACTTTTCAACACTTTCTCTTTTACATGACTTCTCTCCCTCTTTCTTCATATGGTTTTTTAGCTAACTTTATCTCCCCCTTTAACATCAATGGAAAAGGGCAACACATATTTCCTTTTCTTTTCTCCCCCTTTGACATAAATATCACATATACTTGCTCTCCCCCAAAGGCAACACCTGTAAGGGACAATAACTACACTGCAACCTCTTCTTTCACTTCCTTTGACAAGGCTTCAAAGGAAAATATCAACACACCACTCTTTTCTTGTCTTTTCTTCACACCATTCCATTTCACTTTTTTGTACACTCTCCCCTGATTGTAACAACCAAAAATGTCACTACTTACTTCCCCTAAGAGGTAGCCACCAACATCAGTCCATAATAAGGAATGAATCTTGAAATCCATTGGAATGATGCATAAACTTATGCATCTAATTGAAAGGAGGGGAAATAACCCCTAACTTCTCCTAGAGATACTCAAAAGTATCTTTAGGAAGAGACTTTGTGAAGATATCAACAACTTGATCCTTAGTAGGTGCATACTCTAACTTCACCTCATTCTTTGCTACCTTCTCTCTTAGAAAGTGATACTAGATTAAGATATGTGTTGTCCTTGAATGCATTACTAGATTTTTTGAAATATTGATAGCACTTGTATTGTCACATAAGATAGGAACTGGTTCATCATATGACACTTTGATATCCTTTAATTTTGCTTCATCCACAACACCAGTGTGAAAAATTATGTTGCAACAATGTAATTGTCTCTACAATAGATAATGATATCGAATCTTGCTTCTTGCTAAGCCAAGAGACCAACTTGCTTCCAAGAAAGAAAGAATCACCACTTGTACTTTTCCTATCATCCACACAACCTACCCCATCTACATCTGTATAAGCACTTAGAAAGAAATCAATATCCTTTGGATACCATAAACCATGTTCTAGAGTGCCCTTCAAGTATCTAAATATTCTCTTTACCACTGCCACATGCGACTCTCTGGGATCTTCTTGAAATCTAGCCACAAGATAAACTGCATGCATGATATCTAGTCTAGTAGCAGTTAGGTATAATAATTCACCAATCATTTATCTATACTTGCTCTGATCAAACTTAGGAGATTCATCATTCTTACTCAGCTTGCAACCAATAACCATAGGAGTGCATACCGAATTAGAGTCTTCCATTCAAAACTTCTTCAACATTTCCTTAACATACTTGGACTGTGATATGAATATTTCTTTCTTTGTCTGATTCATTTGTAGCCCAAGGAAGAAATTCATCTCCCCAAACATAGACATCTCAAACTCTTTTTGCATTTCTTTTGCAAGTATCTTACACATACTTTCATTTCCTCCAAATATTATATCAACATACACAACCACAATCAAGATTTGATCTTTCTCAAATTTAAAATAAAGATTTCTATTTGCAATACCTTTTTGAATCCTTACTACAAGTATCTATCCAATCTTGCATACCAAGCTCTAGGATGTTGTTTGAGTCCATATAATTCCTTATTTAATCTATAGACCATGTTAGGATTATTAGATAACTAAAAGCCTTCTAATTGTTCAATGTATACCTCTTCTTCCAACTCACCATTCAAGAATGTAGACTTCATATCCATCTAATAAACTTTGAAATTCTTATGTGCTGCAAAAAAAAGAACATCCTAATAGCCTCCATCCTTGACATTGGAGAAATTGTCTCCTCAAAGTCTATTCCTTCTATTTGTGATTATCCTTTACACACAAGTCTTGCCTTGTTCCTAACAACTTCTCCATTCTCATTTTGCTTGTTCTGAAACACCCAATTAGTTTCAGTCACATTTTTGTGCATTGGTCTTGGGACAAGTTCCCAAGTCTAATTCTTCCCAATCTGCATCAATTCTTCTTCCATGGCCTTGATCCAAAATTCATCTTTGCATGCCTCAATCACTATTTTAGGTTCAACTTTGGAAAGTAAACATAAATTTACATGTTCTTCTATCATAGCAACCTTTCTTCTTGTTAGTACACCTCTATTTTTGTCACCAATGATTTGATCTTGAGAATGATTATTTTGCACATACTTAGGGTCTTAGGGATCCTTTCCAAAGCTTATTCCTCTTCAATTTGTACTTATTTTTCTTTACATCATCTTTCTCTTCTTCTCTATAAGATGACTCATTTGATTCATACCCTTCTATTAGCAATGAGCTTTTATGTAAGTCTTCATCCACTTTGACACTTGCACTTTCAACAATCCTTTTTAGCCTCTTGTTGTAGCATTGGTAATCCTTTCTCTTTGTAGAGTATCCAAGGAAGATTCCTTCATTAGAACTTGCATCAAACTTTCCTAAGTTTTCTTCATCTCTTTTGATATAAAACTTGCTTCCAAACACTATGAAGCATTTGACACCAGGAGTTCTTTTGTACCATAACTCATAGGGAGTCTTTAAACTATTTTTCCTTGCTTGTGATTTGTTAAGTATGTATACATTATAAATTGCTTCTCTCTAGTAGAAATCTGGTAGATATTCTTCCTTCATGTCATTTTCCTTGCTACTTCCTGAATTGTCCTATTCTTCATTTCCACAACTCCATTCTACTAAGGATTCCTAGGAGTTGAAAAATGTCTCTTTATTCCATAATCTTCACAAAAAATGTTAAACTCATTGTCCAGGTGAACTCTCCACTTGTTTTAGATCTTAATTTTTTTATTTTCATATCCATTTCATTCTCAACCATAGCTTTGAATGCCTTAAACTTATCTAGAGCTTCTAAATTTTCTTTGAAAAAAGTTAGCCAAATCATTCTAGAGTAATCATCAATAAATAACATGAAATACTTGTCACCTTGAAAAATTCTTGTTCTTGTAGTTCCACAAAGATCTATATGCACCAACTCCAAAGGTCTTGGTGTAGAGTATTCTTTGATATTGAAACCTTTTCTTGTTTGCTTCCCAACTTGACATTCCTTGCAAACTGCATCAATAGGTTTTGTAATCTTTGACGAATCTTTCACAACCTGAGCAAAGTTGATCCTCACTAGGCTATAAAAATTGATGGAACACATTCTTCTATGTCATAGCCAACTTTCATTTATTTGAGTCATAAAGCACATACCATGAGCACTCTTAAACTAGTAAACGTTTCCATCTATCCTTTTTCCTGTAGCAACTAGAGTTTTAGACCCTTTCCTAATCTCACAACCACCATCTTGAAATACAAGGTTATATCCTTTGCTACACATTTACATACTACATTTAGAAGATTATGTTAGAGACCCTTAACATAAAGAACATCACTTGTATTACACTTACCATCAAAATTGATTGAATCTTTTCCACATATCTTAGCAGATGTATCATCACCAAATTTAACAAGACCACCTTCAAATTTCTCAAGTTTAACAACTTAATCTTATCACCTGTCATATGATTTGAGCATCCACTATCAATAATCTAGTAGTTTGTGTCCTCTCTTGCATGAAAAGTAGTCATCATAGTCCCTCTAACATTATAACCTACTTTTGAGGCAACTTCATACATCTCTCAGAGTTAGTAGAATTAGTTCCAACCTTTAGAGCCATGAACTTGGGAATTCATTATTTTCATCATCCAAATAATCTAATTCATCATTAGATATACTGACATCTTCTTTAACATAATAACCTCTTAATTGATTTACCTTTACTCTCCTTAAATTTGTCATTGGAAACTTTGACTAGATATCTTGTAGCATAATGACCTATCTTTCCACAATTAAAATATTTGAAAGGTAACTTACCTTTGTATTTTATAGTGCCTTTTTTGAATCTCCTCACAAATTTTGCTTCTAACTCATCAAAATCATCTCGATCTAATTCAACATTCTTCTCTACTTTCCAACTTTAAAAGCAGTCTCTTTTCTTGAATCACTTGGACCAAACTCTCTCTATTCAAAAGTAGTTAAAGCACCAAACAACTAATATCTAGAATAATGATCTAAATTCTAAGCTTTTTCAATATCAAAAACCTTATGACTATAAGATTTATGAAGAGTTCTTAATACCTTCTTTAGCACCTCATCTTCTTCAAGTTTTCCACGAAGGCCTCTGATGGAATTGAAAACTTACTCTACTCTATGCATGTAGCCTATAACATCTTCATCCTCTAACATATTAAAGGTTTTAAACTTAGTCTTTAGATTTTGTATCTTTTCTTGCTTGACCTTATCATCTCCCTCATAGACACTTTCCAACTTCTTCCAAATTTCTTTAACAAATTTGTAGCTCATAACCTTCATAAGTTTTGAATTAGAAAGACCACTCAAGAGAGCATACCTTTTTTTTCCATTGTTCTCATAAGCCTTGATCTCATCATCAGTTGACAGTCCATTTGTAGACATTAGATATCCATCTTCAATTGACTTCCAAACTCCAAACCCTAGGGAAACAAGGAAACCTTCCATCTTGGTCTTCTAAAAAGCATAATCAGATCCATCAAACAAAGGAGCCTCTTTCTTGTGTCCCATTAGGATCTACCTCAAGTAGTTAATATTTCTTCTTAAGGAACCTCGCTCTGATACCAATTATTGAATACACAAGAAAAATGAGAGGGGAGTGAATCAGTTGTACATTAAAACATCAAAACCCTTATTAACATTCAGATCTACATTAGTCTTTAAATTCTTAAAACAACCATTAAACCATTATCATGCATTAGCAGAATATAAACATGAGAAACAATAATGCAAACACATCCAAACACATAAGAACACCCAATTTACATGGATAAACTAAGAGGGAAAAATCCATAGTGAGGATTGGCTCACAATATAAAGTAATTACAACACCAAATACAATAAGCTTACTGCTAGAGAGCTCACTTCCCAAAAGAAAGAAGGGATCACTGCCAAATTAGAAAGAAGAAGAAGATTGTTCAAATGAGAAATCCATCTCAAAGCAACAAAAAATATCCAACATTACTTCACCAGAACATTCACAACCTCACTAAAGAATGTAGACACCTTTTGCTCACTGGTTCCAATAGTCTTAGGCTTTAAATTTCATACTGCATTTCACACTTTCGTACTTCACATATCAACATTTCACACACACACTCACCGCTCATCCTCCATCAATTCATCACACATATATACCATTGTCAACCTTGAAAAACAAGGTTGGCTATGCACCTCAAATGTGCAAATTCAAATTAGGTTGGCACCAAAATATTCCCACGGTGGAGAGGAATGAATGCAGACCACATCATACCTAAAATTTGGTCCCAAATCCACATACACACACCACACCATGCTTCCAAAAATATCAAAGCATATATGCAATTAGTGTAAACACCCAAGGTCGGCCAACCTATGTTAACAACATTAAACATTTATGTACATGCTTTGAAACAAATCCAAAGGATAATTAAGGACCACACACAACACTTAAACACAACCTTGGAATATTCCATCAACATCTTGAAATCCAAAAAAGCATTCGCTACAACATATACTTGAAGAACATAATCATGTCGTATACCCAACTAACCTTCCATATACTTCAACACATGAATCCAATTGTGTGGAGCACCAAAAATCAAACAAATTAGACTAAGGATAGATATGAACAATATAAGAATACTCCTAGATCTGCAAAACTAGAACTCACAATGTGGAGAAATATGGAGCAAAACCATTTCTGCTAGACAACACTGCTTCATAGTTCATGTACTAGTGAACACAACTTCTGTCGAATAATCTAGCATATGAAACTTTGGATATAAAACCTTTGAACACCTCCAATCAACATATCTGAATCAGGTAGATCTTCAACCATGAAGATATGAGCAAAAAATTGAACACTACTTTGCCACACTGAACTCTCTTTTAATCAATTTTTTTCAAAAGCACTTGAAAATAAAACACCACAAACACCATCTCATCACTTGCAACACTTCTCCCATCATCTCAACCATACAAGAGGTTAAACATCTAAAAACAAATGCTTATTAAAGCAACACTAGAGGTTGACATTAGTGAGACTACTAATAACAACATAATGCAACCAATCAAAACATCTACATAGGTTGACATCAATGCAACAACAACATAGATCTATTGACATCAATGACAACACATCTGTCAATACTTTCAAGTGGCTCTTCATAAGAAAATGGGGGAATGCCATGATCATTTCTAGATTTTTTATTTAGGCTTGATGCAACATTGGAGACAACGACCACACCATGCAGTTGGAGAATTTATTGGAGGTTTTATTGCAGGAGCCTAACAATATCTTTGAACCGGTGTCATATCTTCGAAGATCATGCCATTATTAGGGAGTAAGCATGCATGCAGAGGCAATAGGTAATTAATAGCTTGGATTTTCTATGATGGACATTTTTTATGAAAGGGCCATTGAATTGATATGGGATATGAATGGAGGGAGGTCACTAACTCGCAGAGAGAAGCATTTCCTAAGAAAAAAAATGCGTAATTTTTAGGGTTGTCGCATGGATTCCAAAGATAGATGTAGCTATAATGAATGATTAGATAGATGTTGTTTTAGTAATCTTGGGCTATTCACTATGCAGTCTACAATTCAAGAACAAGGATAGCGAGGTATGTATACAAGGATTGTGATGTATGTATACATTTTCTTTGTAATGGATTTTGATGTGGGTATTTACTTTGTGTATCAGTAAGAGTTTTTCTTTTGTTTCCTTCTAGGAGAGAGTCTGACAATCTAATACCATTTATTTCTGAGCGTGAAGATCTCTATAGCTTGGTTTATTGATTGCTTATTTATACCGCGGTATGTGAATATGATTTTTTTATTCAAATCAATCGCCATTCACTCTAATATAGGTATCTATGTTTTCCTTGCATTTCAATTTTGATGTTTCCTTTTTAATAACTATTTCTTTTCTTTATGACAAAATTTACCTTGTTGTTCACCACCTAGGGATTGCACCTACCATCGCTACCCAAAGAGTTGCATGTTTTTAGTTTATTTGCTCATTCAATATTTATAGATATGCATCTAAAATTTCATCAAGGCATCAACTTTCGACTAGCAAATAGAGGTATTTGCAATAGATGAAGAATAGTGACCTCTATACTCAATAATCATGGCTTTGACCTTTCGACGTACCTCTATCTTTGTGACCGTCCTATGGGTTGTAGGTCATCTTTCATAAAGACCATTCACCTCCATGACCTCTCTATGGGTTTTTACCTCCTTTGTGTGTGGGATTTGCACGAGACTCTAAATTTAGTAGCAAGCCTTCAACGAAGTTTTCTATTGGCTAGGATTGCACATAGTTTTCCACTAGCACAAGATAAAATGAGGCCTACACAAATTGAACTTGGCCTGCACATATAGATCAACCTTCTCAGAGCAATAAAATGTGTCTTTTTGATGATTTTGATGGCCTTTTTACCTAACTGCATAATTTTTTGAATTCCTCAAATTTTCATTGATCTTCAATTCTATTGATTGTAACCCTAATTGGCCAATTCTATTGATCATAAGCCCAATTGGCCTTTTTTTGCATAGATGTTGAGAAGTTCAAAGCATTTTTAGGATCAGTTTTAAAGTAGCTTTATTGTATACGCATATGCTTTGAATCTAACTTAGCTATAAAAGTTGGCTTTCATTATCTGACTGAGTGCAGTTCATCTTGATTTGAACGTAATAACAATAAAGATTGATTTGAAATTATGTAGAGATGTCAACATTATTACATAATTTGATACACTTCAAAATCAGGTCTCCTTTTGCATAATATCAATCATGTTAGCATTTAGTGATTGTCTCATATGACTTGAATTTTGGAGGGGGTTGAAAACTTGTACTTGCATTGATGGGACATGTGTGTTAGTTTGCTTATCTTATTTTAAAAGCTTGAGGTTGATTAATCTACATGCGTTATTAAATTTTTGTGTTCCATCTCTAGCCTAACTCTAATGTTGACTATTTTTTTTCCAAGTAGATCAGATTTGATGTACCTTTATTATGTGATTTAAAATAATTATTTTACTATATCTGGAGATAGACAATCCATAGTTTGTTTATATGAATATCTATACTTGTTTTATTATTATATCTTGAGATAAAAATATTGTACTATAATTGATTTTTCATACATTCATTTATTGTTGTTATACATATTATGGATGTATGATCAACCCTAGTTAGAACCTCTTGTATTAGAATGAATTTAGTTATAGGTACCAACATCTCAAGTAATGTAAACATTTTACTAATAAAGTACTAAATAGTCGTTGGATTATGTGTTAGTGATGAAGAGGTATTAGATTATGGTAGGATTTCTTGTAAGAATTTATACTCATAGAGCTAGTTAATAATGTGAAGAATTTTTGAAATGCACAAAATAACATTGTTCCGCATAATTATGACATTCTTTAACTATATACTAGGTGAGATAGATATGTTAATTATTGTATAGTGAATAGTTACACAATATCAAAGATGGGTATCAATTATAACACTTATAATTAATTAAGATTATCAATAGTTCACTCAAGATATTTTAATTGATATTGTTGGCAAAGTAAATATTGATGATCAATATTGGATTATAGTTGGGGTTGGGTTGATTAGATATACTAGATAATATGTATTTAAAAGATGTTGGATTATAAAACCATAGAAGAATGATTACTATCAATATTTAATTGAAACTATTGGGAAACCCAAGTGCTTTATTACAACCCTAAATTGGTTAACATATCAAACACATTGACTTTTTGTTCCATTGAAGTTCATTCATATATACTTGTGTATAAGAATGCATTGACTTATTTGTTGTCAATACTCTAAACTATCATGATTCCTTTATTTAATAATTTTATTCCTCTGATGCATTTGGATTATGAGGTATGAAAGAAGAAGAAATAACTCTCTTAATCAATCCTTGATAATTATTTGCATAAGAATGTATACTCATAAATAAGTATTAACACATACGTGAATATATATGTATATACATACATACATGAGCTATACCTTCTTTAATATTGTATATTCATATATTGATGACTCCATGTCCCAATATAAAACTCCAAGATTAGTGAAGCCTGAATTTAGATATATTTGCATATTCTTGTGTGCATATAGATAAACTGAGAGTCCTGACAATAAATTCATTTCATATGCTAAGATTGTGCCTTGATTATTAAAAGTAAATGTTGACCATATAGCATTGAAGATGAGTTGCTATGTTGTCTTATTGTATTGAGTGTTCCTTGTTTGTGTTTGACATTCATGATCTATCATTAGATGTAGATATGTCTTGCTTCACAATTCCATTGCTCTAGTTCAGATTCGCAAAACTAGTTTTCCTTGTGTTGGTTTGGGTATTCTTCTTTCAAGAAGAATTTTGGGGAAGTGAATCACTTTGTGGTAGGGTGGAAACACACTCTAGCAATGTTCTCACCCTTGATATGGTCGAAGGAGTTAAATGTCAGAAGAATCCTTTTAGGAAGTCCTTATTATGTTACATTGTATGATCTTATTCTCGACCATGTGGTCTATTGTAAGAAATACATTCCTTTATGTTTTGTCATGTTAATGGTATTTTTACTCTAGATTTATTGTCTTAATATAATTTTCCTTGTCTCTATTTTAGAATTATTGGAATCATGTGATGTAGAGCAAGGTGATATACACATCAACTAACCAGGTTCAACAAGTCTTCAAGCTTCAAAACCCAACCTTGGGTTACTTCATAAGGTAAGTGCACCAAGATGGTTCCCAAAAAGGGGGCTTAAGTGGCCACTTTTTTTCTGAAATCAGGAAATACTGACCTTGGACATGAAATTGAGGATAGTTACACTCAAAATTTTGAGATGGAACAAAAACAAGGATTGAAGTGCTCCGAGTCTACTTTCTAAACTACTAATTTATTTTGAAAATGGTTGAGACAAGTTCAAAAGAGGGACGTACACAAATTGGTGCTATTTTTGTCAGAAAACATAACATAACAACTCTTATACGACC